>JAPWLS010000780.1:0-250329 GCA_028551675.1 Tineola bisselliella | reverse complement strand
AGGTCATTAATAAAAGAAGAAGAAGCAGACAATCTTTTGTTTTCTTCCCACGTTTCAGATTTGCCTTTCGTTGTTTATGAATCATCTTTCTTGATATTGGTATGAGAAATTAAACCAGCTATCTAGTGATTGGTTATTTATTGCATTTAAGACAACACAAAAAACAATACAATTTGACAGTTTTGACGTTTTGTTTCTTTTACTACTGACAAATTGGCTGTTACTTCCTAATTTTAATTCTTTATAGAAAAAATGTTTGTTTATTTTTTTATCTAGATTTGAGTTTGTTTGAATAAATTTGTCGAAATAATAAGAAGAAACAACGCCTAAAGCAATCGTCTTTTGTGAGTGAAACTTTTTCGTTTGTGGTTTCGGATACATATTGTTTTTGTTTCCCATTTTATTGTTAACATATATGTACCTACTATGTTTATTTGTGACTAGTAATGTTACATAATAGAATATAAGGACTATCAACTTTTTTTAAAAGTAATATTTATTTATTAATACGTCGACCAATGCAATTACGTTCGTCTATTCAAGCCGGCATAGTGAAGTCAAACACTAAATTTGCGATTATACTCATTATATACGGAAATTCAGATATAATCAATGAAAATGACCCCTTTTGTAAATCTAGGATCTAGTTTCTGTTAATAACGCGTTTAAATAAACTCTTGTCTAATAATTTAACACAAACAAAACGTGAACTTAGAGCAATTGGCGGTCTTATCACTAAAAGTAATTTCTATGAGACAATCAATTGTTATAAGAAAAACAGTACTACATAGTAGCGGTTAATATATACATACATACCTATGTGTGTGTATATATATATACATAAGCCTAACTATATGAACATAATGAAACTCACAATCACAAATTGCATAAAAGCCTACCAACGGAAGCGTCCGCTAGCTGACCTGGCGAACTTTGTTCCGCCTTAGAAGCAATAAATAAGCAGATTTTAGATTTTATTAATTCAATTTTTTATTAGGAAAAACAAATAAATAAAATCAAATATTTTAATGATTCTTTATTGTTCATGTATTTTGGTGCATAGATTGCACTCTTCTCTTCACTTTGTGATATACGACAACATTACTCCCTCCAAAAAGGAAAGCTCAATATCCAAAACGCGCAAGGGTTTACGTCGCCGTGAGGAACGACGTAGTGCCTCGTTTAATGCTGCAGATGTTGAGAGTTGAGTTGAGGCTATTCAAGATCCTGCTGTTGAGCGTTAGGAGGACCAGCTGATTTGTCTCCGTGTCCATTTGATAAATTTTGTTGTGTGATTTGAGTTGATGCACCAGGTTGATAAGTGAACGTGTCCGGTAAAACATGATCATTGACATCACCCTTACCTCGTTTTGATCCACGACTATAATAGGAATAATTCTTCGGCTTCTTGTTGTTACTCACAGTATCGTTTTTCGTTTCCAAACTGTTATCGTTACGAATGACATCATTATCATCGTTGTTCTCATCGTTAGTTTCTCTTCGCCTAAGTTGATCAGAGTGTTTCCGTTTGATTACTCCATTGTTCATTTCAACTTGATAGGAGTAAGTCTTGGTGCGTTTTGATATAATTCCTGGTTCAGAGCCTTTCCCTATAAATTTGTTAACCCAGACTATGTCTCCAATCGAATATTCTGGTAGAATAGTTTCTTTAACTGATGGCCTGAGTTCCTGGAATAACCTAACTCTGTCAAGATCTTCCTTGACGCTTGATTTAAGAAGATCAAACGTAGTGCGCATTTATCTTCCAAACAACATTTCGCTTAGTTGGTATCATTACCTTAGTTGGCGAATTTTTTTTATTCACTGGATATGTTTGGCTGCTTTCATTGTCGCTAGATTCGCTAGACGTGTTGTGTCGTGCTAGGCGTCTCGTTCGAAACTGTTTATGCGTTGCTAATGGAGTGATGATGATAGTGAATACATGGACGAATTGGATGATGAGCAAGGTAGATAAGAAAAAGGGAAAGAATCACAACTTATTTCGGACTGCCCCGCACACGCTGGAACAGTCTTTTATCTATGGTTGGAAGATTTTATGATCTGAAGGTATGCATCAAAAAAGCTTTATTAGATATAAAATCTGATATAAAAGTTACAGACCACGATTGGTCAATATTTAAATTTAAATTAAGATTATGAAAAAAATCTTAAAAAAGAAATGACTGCGTATGAAGTAGGAGTAAAAGGAAAACACACGCTGATCTAAAGTTACTTAATGGCGATTAGGACAACAAATTTTCAGGCAGAAAGGGCCTTTTCAGCCGTAGGTTATATTTGTAGTGACATCAGAAGCAGATTAGGGGATAGTACAATCAACACTATATGTTTTCTTAGATCGTTTTTTTTTTTTGCAGACACAGAAATAACATTCACTTGCATTTTGCATTGCAAAATATAAATGCTTCTTGTTTTATCGTTTGTTAGGATTATGAATGACTGAAGTTGATTTTATAAATATAAATTTAAAAGAATGTTATGTTAAGTCTAGATTATTAATGTGTTATTATTACTTAAGTACTTTCACATACTCACAGCAATAAGTGAGACTGATCACTTTATTATTTAAAATAGTTTCATAATTTCATTTAGTGCAAATTACAATTAATACCAAAAAATATAATTAAATGATTTTTTTTTGTATTATTATCAAAACTAAAGAGCACTAAACACTAGGCCCTAAATAACTTCATAATCCGGCCGGATCCGGACGGATCCGGCCGGATTGCTGTCAATCCGGTAAAATCCGGCCGGATTGAAAATGCTACCGGATTGCAATCCCTAGTCTGGACTCACCTCGGTCTGAAGGTGACTGACTGACATAGTGATCTATCAACGCACAGCCGAAACTACTGGACGGATCGGGCTGAAATTTGGCATGCAGGTAGATGTTATGACGTAGGCATCCGCTAAGAAAGGATTTTGATCAATTCCACCCCTAAGAGGATAAAATAGGGGATGAAAGTTTGTATAAATCTTATTAGATTTTCGACTGATTGAAATGAAATTAAACATTGGAGCTACTATGATGAAGACGTCCGCTTAAATAGGATGTATTAAGTTTTAGTTCTAAATGTTGACAACAGATGGCGTTAGTAGTATTTTAAAACGCGCTATCGTTGTGTCTTCACTGAGTTACATATACCCGATGATGAGTGGCCGCCGTATCTAATAGTACATACTATACCTAAATATTTCTAGCGGATTATATTTGACGATTTTGGCTGTTCTTTTCTGGGCATATTTTGGATTGCATTTGTGCAGTATAATACTATTTGAATTTTTGAGGTTAGGTGTCATTTTTACAGTTAGATGCCACTTTGTTACAGAAGTGTGATAGGCAGGCATTGTTTGTTGACTGAAATATGAAAAATCTTCATTATTACGCAGACGTAGTTGCGGGCAACAGCTAGTTAAACTATAAAATATCCTCTAAATTTTTATACAAAGAAAAACGCTCAAAATCAATAGGTATTGTAAAAATACGTTACGTTCATGTTTTGTGTTAAAAAGATATAGCGATACAAATACACGTGTTAGAAAGAGATGAATAGATCCTTTTAAGAACACAAAATCGGTTCAGTGTGAATAGGACCTTAGTGTTTGAAATCCTTTAGACCTTAACCTACTTTTTATTTTCTTTCGTCCCGCTCCCGCCATTGTGTTTTAGAATCCCTGATTGATGGGGATTTTTTCCTTCGTAATATCTTTTCATTTAAAATATTTAATTTAATAATGCATTTAATTATTTTGTTTTAAGAATTAGCTATATCTTAAACATATAAAACTCAAAGGTGACTGACATAGTGATCTATCAACGCACAGCCCAAACCACTGGACGGATCGGGCTGAAATTTGGCATGCAGGTAGATGTTATGACGTAGGCATCCGCTAAGAAAGGATTTTGATCAATTCTACCACCAAGGGGATAAAATAGGGGATGAAAGTTTGTATAAATCTTATTAGATTTTCGACTGATTGAACTGAAATTAAAGATTGGACTATGATGAAGACGTCTGCTTAAATAGGATTTTGATAATTTTTTTACATACGCTAAACAAAAGTAAAGCCGCAAAAACTATACCTAATTAATAATACTTATTAACGCGAGCGAAGCCGCGGGCAAAAGCTAGTTGGATTAAAAACTTATAATCCAATTACAGTTATACACGAAATACAAACAGAGAAATGCAATGAATTATCTTGATGACAATTTAAGAAAACAAACAAACAAACAAACGAAAGGCATAAAAACAAAAGTATGACAATGCCAGTGGGTCATTCACGCATTCACTTCATTTTTTGGCGGAGGATTCAAGCAAATTACATATGGTGAAGTCGGGTCCGTATAACATGTCAATATTTTTTTTAAATAATATTGTGCCAAGAGTTCTTAAACGTGATGAAAGCCTAACCCAATTTAAAAATAAATTAAAAGCATACTTATTTGATTTTAAAATGCTTTTATTCAATTGACGAATACCTCAATGATTCGAAACAGTAAATGACATTTAGTTTATTATTATTATTGTATTATTATATTGTTATTATTGTATTGTATTATATTGATGTGCCCTGACCGGGTGTCACATTTGACACTAAACTGTATGACATCTTAATTAAATTGTGACATGCAATAAAGATATTTGAATTTGAATTCGTTCATTGGTCGAAATAAAAAAATATTATTATCCAAATAATTACTCAAAAATATTATAGGTAATAATTACAATAAGTTAAATATGTATTTAGAGATGACATCTTATTATTTTATTTTAAAACTTAATCAGAAATACACTGGACTAATCCTTAGTTCAAAGTATAATTACGCCCATATTACTTTACTGGGTAAACAGAACTACAAAGATTACATCCTATATCTATCATGTTAAAATATTCAGTAGGAAGTGTTTAATAAAAATAAAACAATTCTAGCTACACATTTGTTTGCCACTAAAATATCACCTTTAAGGTGTAAGATGTAAGGTTTATGAGTATATGTGAATAGTTGAGAAGTGTGTAATGAAAATTATTAATGCATACGCCTCTGAGTATCCCCTGATACAATTTATTGGTGGTTAATAAAACATAAACGCAATTGTGCGCCCACAAGGTGCAAAGTTCATTTTGTAGTGTTGTGATCCGATTCTTACTTACTCATCGATATCGATAAATTGAATCGCGTAAATTATTTTTGTTATTTCCTTAACCGCCACTATTTTTAAGAGTGTTAGGTATAAATCCAATTTGGCATCCCTCAAATAACTTATAGAATATTAGTAAACTTTTACATAATATAAATAAATATAATTCTAGTTTAAAAAATATGTATAAAAATTATTTAACTTTTCCGTCTTACTTATTCTATAAGTTTTCATTTAACTTTACTAGTCCTAAAATTCGTAAATAACATTTTATCGATAAATATTTTACCCAACACTAAAGTAATAAAGTCAACTCGTTTCTCATAGCTGAGATACATAACGACTTACAATCAATGCGAGAGGGACCTGCGAAGTCGTGTGTTTAAAAAAAAATAATAAACAAAAATTTTATTATGAAAAAATTTTAATAAGTGTTTTGTGATTTTTTTCTTATTATGGCGCGAAGTTCATGTGTTACTCTCCATTGTTATTTATTGTAAGTTTTATTTATTTATTATAATTTTACTTTATTTTATTACTAAGCTTTGACGACTGAAAATACTTGGTTTCCGGTTGTCAGCGCTTATGGACCTCTACTGCAGCTTCACATGTCACATGTCGTACCAAGAAAAAATTAATTTATGGTGTACTTATAATTAATTGCCGATTAATATAACTAATAATAAAAATAATTCCAAATTTAAATATGAATTGAAGAAACATATAATGGGTCTGAGTGCCTTGTGATGGTGTTGTAAATATTCTAGTATAATACGATATAGCTATGTACGTTATGTTTATTTATAAATTTTATATAACTAGCTCAATTAAGTGAATTTATTTGTGATTATTTCTGTGTTAATAAATATCTTAAATCTTAATATAAAGATCTACAATAATATTTTGCAATAATACAATAATTTAAAAATACATAGAAACTGATTTCAATGATTAATAGTTATTAAATTGTAATTTTAAATAATATGTAGTATTAATTATATTGGTGTGTCCTGACAGCAGATTGAGATGAAATAAAAAATCTATTCAGAGCACTAAATATACTAGAAATATTATCATATTTTATTTGAATTAACATACAAATAGTGTAGAATTTAAATTCTGATAGAGTTGATAAGCCAGTAATATCACCGGCTCCTATAAATATGGTAGAATTTACACAATCGACATTTTACAGAAGTTAAAGTTGCCATTGTGTATCAATACAGAAATCAGAGGCGGCTCGTCCTAAAGAGCGCTGGTGCAGTGCACTCCCACGAAAATTACAGAACTTATATTACAGCGGCGTAGATATAGGTAATATAATATACTATTGTATAGGCATAGTAGAATAGAATGAATGTAATGTAAGGATAGTATGTATTATGAAGAAATATAGATTACTTCTGTAATTTTCGTGGGAGTGCACTGCACCAGCACTCTTTAGGATGAGCCGCCTCTGACAGAAATAATTGAGAATACGTTTTGAAGCTGGAGAAATATATATATATTGAAGCTATCTAAAAAGTTAGTGCCGACTATGTTAACAGGACCCGGTGATAAATATTTAACACTAGAACTATCAGTTAGACCGGTTTCAAAACTCTTATGTAAAACCTTACTCATTATTTTTTGTAAACGATTCTGCAATAAATTTATTGAATTATATTCATTGCTAGTACATGTCGACCGGATCATTTTAAGGTTGGTAAAAATAGGTTATTCATCACTGTAATAGTTAGTGCTTTTTTGTAACAAAATCAATATTTAATCTAGTCTAGACTGTCTATCAGTGGCGATTCGTGCAATTAGTTCGAAAGGAAGCCAGATAATACAAATATTATAAAACACCATACTAGCCATAGTTAATAATTATTAAATTTAAATATTATGCGTCGAAACAAATGCAATGCAATTTTAATTTTATTTCTTAAAAGTAATTTTAAAAAAGGAACTAAGTGATAGCAATAAATTTTTAATATATAAATCGAATTGTTACTATGACAACGAACTCTTGTGTATTTTTAATATGATTTTTGTCATCAGTTGATTGTTTTATTATTATATTTTAATCCGAATATATCTAGAAAACAATGCCACAATGAACTATTTAAAAATTATTAATTTTGAGATAGTTGAACATAGGCTATAGAATATTTTCTGAAACGTTAGGGATCCGTATGAAAACTTCAATAATGTAACCCAAAGTGTGAAAAAAATCATTATATTGCGTACGTTGCGGAAATTATTGACAATAGAGCAAAGTGATGTGCAACAGTTTTATAAAGGACATCAATATCTACAAAAAAGTCTGCGATACCATATGTCTAACTATTACAGTTATGGCATTTATAAATAAAACTGTAAATTTGAATTTGGAATGAAACAAAAGAAGAACGCGAGGGACGTTCGAATGAGGACTTGGATGTTGGTTGCGAATGGGAACGGATGTGTGTGCTTAGATTATAAGAGATTAGCAATATAGTGTAAATAAGAATTTCAAGAGTTGATTGATTGATACAGTCCATTTACTCTATTGGCCTACAGTATAGTTAAAAACAATACAGACCTTATAATTGTTTTTATTGTATGAAATCTTAAAATAAAACAAAAGCTACCTACAGTTTATAAGAACAGTACACACATACATATGTATAAACGTGTTATATCACGAGGTATATAAAATCCTTGATCTTGCGACGGAACTGCGTATTAAACATCGCATAATTAAAAAACCGCATTTTTTATTTGGAATTATATTAAAACTAGTTTCTTTATTTCCAATATTTATAGTCTTCATTTATAATCAAATAATTCGATAACCTTTTTAAAGTAGATAATAATTTTAGCTTTAAACTGATAATTGTATTATTTGAATTTATGTGCGTACGTAAAACATATATTTAGTCCAGTTGTTATTGTTTTGTTTAAATTTTAATACAGATAATGTATTCATGAAGTTAATCTGAAAATACATAAACAATACGTAACATATTCTCACAAGTTTTTCTCTTTTAATTCATTTTCTTTTTTTAAATTATTCCTTTTTAATTTGGGTCTTTTATCTGTCAAGACATATCAGCCCCATTGTGCTTTACCTAAATCTACAAAACTTAAAATTAAAGGAGAGGGAGCCGCTGATGAACCATCTTGCTGAAAAACTTAGTTCATTTAAACAACTAAATGTATTTTTAATATCTGAATTAATTCAAGATGTAACGAATTTCTAAAAGGACCTTTTATAAACTAGGTTCTATTGCTCATAAAAGAATGTATAAAGAAATTTCAGTGTATTATTTATTGTTGTCACTTTCATAGCAACTACTAAAAGTAATATTTCATGTATTGATATCATATAGTATTTAATATCGGAAAAATTAATATTTGGTTTTACATTAATTCCTTAAGATATTCTATCAGAGGGAATATTAATGAGTAATCGATTAAAATGTACAACGCGTATGTATACGAAGATGGTTAATCTATTCAATTCATTTGTTTCGTTCAATTAATTTAGTTCATTCAATTAGAACAATTTAAATGTTCGCGCGGTTATTGTCTGACAATATACAGTTTTTGAATGACGTCATTAGCTCATACAAAGTTACACATACACATTTTAAAATAAGAATCCCTCCTCAACAGACCGCCGACGATTAACCGCGCACTGTCGACAACATGCAGACGAAGATCTACATCTCCACAAAGGAAGGAGGCACCGGTTATTTTACAACCACCGAAAAGGTTCACAGATATTCCAGGACCGCTGACTTTGCCAATGCTAAGGCATTCTGTCCATGTGTTACCTAGAATTGGTAAGATATATGTGTAATCCTCTAGCCCAGAGGTTCTCAAACTTATTTCGTCTAGCGCCCTCCTTTTTTTTTCTCTCAAACCTCAATAACATTTAGTCTGACCTAGAGTTTAATTACTGCCTTTATTACCGCGTTATCACCCACTTTGGGAAATACTGTTCTAGCCTTATAACACAAACACCTAAAATACAAAGAATGGAGCATTTTTAACATAATAATTGTCAAACTTAAATTTATTTTCTAGGTAATTTTCATCATCAAGTAGGTTTGGGTATTTTGGATAGTCTTCGAGACAGATATGGTGACTTGGTCAGATTAGCCAAAGGATCAAGAAAACGTCCTGTTCTTTATGTTTTTGATCCAGAACTCATGCGAGAGGTAAACTAATCTATAATTTATTGTTTTTTATTGATAGCCCAGCATATGACCACACTCCGCCTGATGTTAAGCTAGAGTGCGGTCCATGAGCATAGACAACTGTTACCACAGACAGATGTCCACGCGCAACTGTCGACTCCACTATGCCGGCTTGAGGAGACGAATGTGCTCTGTCCAAATCAACAGGGCACACTCCTCTCGTTATCCCGGCTACTTCCAAGCTAATCCCGAAACACGACTAGGTGACACACGACGGGTGTTCCGCTTGAAAGTGGTGGTACTTCCCCAGGACGGCATACAGGCCATCATCAGTCTGCCTATCACTCTTTTACATATGAACTAACAAACTCAGCTAGTCGCTTACGTCCTTTCATTGTAGTAACTTTTGCGTACGTGAACTACATGTATGACTAATCAAGCTAGTCTGATAACAAAGATCGTATATTCTGTTACATTGTAGAGTGATAGTGCTATTATTAATAATAAATTAATTATTGTTTTTGAATTTAAAAAATATATATTTAGGTACAATTAAAATCACATTATCAAAATATATTTGTTTGATAACCTAATTAGATTTAATTATAATAATAACAATAATTGTTTATTTAAATGTACTCATTATTGTAATTACGTCTCATTGGAAACTTCAGTATTTCATTATTTATTTAAGAATAATATTACATAATATAGTTTGAGATGGTCCCACACAAGGCATTGTCTGTCACGTGGGACCCATCACTTACAAAACTTCTAATTATTAACATTACAAATAACACTATTTATTTATTTTTATAATGTCTTTATAAAATTTTTAATAATTTGAATAAACCTTTACTTGGTTATATGCTAATTAACTTTTTAAACAATAAAAACGCGTTCTGACAAAATATAAGTCTATCTATAATAGCAGGCATAGTGGAGCCTAAATATGAAATCTAGACTAGACATGGTACCCGTATTACAAGCAATCAATTCGACGTTTTTATTTCATAGTATAGAGTCAAAAAAATAACATACAGCTACAAAACAAATGCCTACTTTTCAAATAACAATAAATGTAACGACAGAGAGGTTATCAATAATAATGTGTAAAGTTATTGAAAATATTTATAAATAGTTCATGTATAAATATCATTGACCTTTGACCTTTATGTGTAAAGTGCGTCATATGTCATTATTAAAGATAATAGTTATGTTTACATAATGTGATAAAATGTGATTTATAATACATAGTGTGAACTCTATTTAGGTAACTACAAACTTCCTAAAACGTCAACATTAATTTACTTTGGTTGGCTTACATTCACTCTAAATAACGACAACAATACGTTCTAAGTTAAGGTTTAAGACATTTATTCACTCAAAAAGAATTCCAAAAAATTCACTTAATTGAGATAAAAATAATAATAATAACTATAAATAAACAATGTACGTAGAATATTGACAACACCATCACCAGGCACTCAAACCCATTATATGTTTTTTTAATTCATATTTGAATTTAATAATATTGATTAATAATATTTGAAATTAATAAGAACTACGGCTATAATAATAATAATAAATACTTTATTGCTTTAAAACATAATAATAACAATACAACAACAATAGGAAGCAGATTTAGAGCAATTGGCGATCTTATCACTAAAAGTAATTTCCTCCAGATAACCAATTGTCATAGGAGAAGCAGTAATAGTATTGGGCAATGCAATTTAGATAAATAAAATACATAAATATAAGTAAACTAAATATATAATGTATGTAACGTACATATAACATTATACTTTACTAGCGGTCCGGTACGTGCTTCGCTACGTATAAATTGAAATTTAAAAAAAAATTAATTGGAACATCAAATTCATGCATCAAACAGCATGAATGACATAAAAAGTTTCAATTACTGTCAACACTGAAAATAGTTTCAATTTGACAGCACATTCCGCCATTTATTGAATTAATTTGTTACAAAAAATGTGATAAATGAAGAACCGCTGTACCGATTTTGTGCAAACTTCACATAAACCATCCACTAAATAGTCTGAACAAAGCCTAAACATTTGGTTTGGATAGGTGAGCCCGTTCTTGAGTTATAAAATTACAACGAAAAGTGCCACTTATTTTTATATATATAGATTAGTAAATACATATGTACTCTCAACTTTCAATAACGCCGTAAAATGTCGCTATATATAGTTCACACTATTTAGATTCAATTTTGAACTATGCTACAGTTATTAACCTATATTATGATAACTTAATTGATAAATGACTGTACCTATTGGACAATCGTACAAACACACGTTAGACACGTGCTTTTATGGTTATTAAACACGTCCGATATTAATTATAGATTGGTTTTTATCTACACTTATTAATATTACAATGGAATAAGGAAAATTTATTGTAGTGATATCAACAACGAATATTTAAAAAAAACAATTGCACTTATTTTGATTGCAAACATGTGAACCAAAAAAAAACAATTGAAATTCGGTATTCCAATATGGAGTTGTGAAAAATATTCAAGCTCTGGAGTTTTTTTATTTATTTATTAATTCCCAGGTGTACGATAGCGGAGCAACAAAGGCCCCGTTTTGGGAGCGTTCTCCCTTACAGAAACAAAGGCTTTTAAAAAAAAGTCAATGCACTGTAAGCGGGTAAGTTTGACGTCAGCACAATTTCAAATTACTTATTACTAAAAGCGCTGTGCTCGATTTGTGGAAAGATTAATTACCGCAACAAGCGAGCGCATAGCCACCGCGAAGCTACTTTGGCGATTAAATCTAGCTATACATCGAGATAATGCCTCCAGCGATTTGGAGACACCACACGAGTGGGTGTTAGACGGTGTGTTTGTTCTGTAAACATTTTCATTTTATAAATATTGTTCACTTTTTGTAGGAATAAAGGCTTTAAGAAGTATTTAATTTTTGTAAGTTTGTAAGTAAATGACTGCCGTATTGTCAGTAGTCGTTAGCAAGCTCGATAAATGATCACACTCAAGACACTTACAGTGATTTTCTGAAACGGTTTGGTATAGTAATAAATATCCCAAGTGTACTATTGTACTGTTACGTAGTTAACCCTTTCGTTACCGCAGTCCATTCCGCCGAAGTGGTGCTACTGAACCGGGCAGCACGCCGCGAAGTGTGCACGTTGCATGATGGCGAGTTGATGTTTCTAATTTTCTCATTTAAGTGTTTAATATTTCAAGATTTTGCTGGTATATATCTTAAAACAGGAATCTACACATAAACTCACATTACAATTTTTACATTCATATTTAGATTCCCGTCTTTTGTCATTTGCACTGCAAACAACGCACCTTCTATTTCTGTTTTTCCCTACCGATTTATAAACCGAAGGAAAATGTCTTTCGGTTAACCTTAGTGGATGATGCCAGCCAGACGTTGAGGATTTATATTATGGTGATATTTCTGCAATATTTCTCTAATTAAGCGTAGTTGAAATGTTGCCATTGATATTGATTTATTTGTATTATCTTTGTAAAGACAATAAGCACTCCACACACAAATGTCTAACATATGAAAGAAATATTTGCACCTCCTTTAAAAAAATAATATTTGTGTTTCAATTGAATTGTGCTTCAGTAATGATTTTTTATTATATTTTTTTTTACTTTTCTATTTTAGTTTCCAAATACGAAATTCACTTTAAAAGAATTGTTTTCTAAAGGCGCATATAACAGAATTGATTGCACTATAAGAGGAATTAATTCAATAACACTACAATGTAAGGAACGGCAAAATTCGGTGTTGGTAAACACAAAATGGAAAATGAGTGCCGACTAACGGCGGCGCTGGTACACACGAGACGTTTTGTGGATGCCGACTAACGGCGGCGCTGGTAACGAAAGGGTTAAATAAAGTACATTTTATTTAGTTCATATTATATTCTGACATCCGTGATCGTGTCTGTCAATCCTGACCTTTTACTTCTACTCTCACATGTACCTACTAAATATGATTTTAAAAAATGTTTGAATTTTTAATAAAGCATCCTTTGCTCTCTGTAATAGTTTGATTTGGGTACACTATTTTCAAATGTAAGATTTGGCAACAAAAATTAACAACAGTACAAAGTTTCGAGATTACAAACATGTTGCTTTTAAAAAAAAATTGTTTAAAAGAAAATATGTTCATATATTTTATATTTTCTAGTAAATCAACGGAAAACATTTGGCCGTCTCTTCGAGCGGTATTACAAGATGGATCGTTTCTGAGCAACTACGACCAAGCTTTCGACGATATAGCCAATGACGTATCACGAAGGTGAACTATTATAAATGATAAATAAACGTATTATTTTAAATTAAAAAAAAATATATGATAATACTAATATACCTTTTAAAGCTAAAAAACGTTCTAACGATGGTTTTTGACATACTCAATACAACGACGAAGAATCTACACAAACAAACTATGCACAATAACAACTTTAAAGCGCTCTCCTGTGGGCTTATCACGAATTTTAGTCTGGCTTTCGAACCGAGTTCGCTTCAAGCGATTTGTATGGAAATTTGAGCAGCGCCACCGCGTGCGGATTTTGAACTACAATATTTTAGATACTTTTTGTTAATTTTCGAACGTTCATTTGATAGATTGCTGGTGCTCGTTAGTCGTTAGTAAAAATTCATGATCCCGATTGCTAACGGATCCGTTTTACTTGCTACAGCTCGATTCGAAAGCCAGACTAAATTCGTGATAAGCCTACTGTTAAATTGCGATTCTATAGATCTTACATTATAAAAAATATAATTTAAATTAAGGATAATTGTAAATATTTTGATTAAATTTAGTAACACCAACATTAACCACATGTGTAAGTGATTTTAAAGCAATAAACATAAGGATAACGAATACATGTGTCTTGTTTATAATTTATCACTTTAAATGTATATTGTTGTAGATACATATTTTGATTTAGTTATTAGATTGTTCGTGGTTTCATACTCCAATACAAAATAAATCTGTTTGAAAACCGTTCGTAATTAACCTTCTAAACAATTAAATATACAATATATCACGGTGCTTTATTAACGTGGTATTATCTACAAAATCATAATTTTACAACAGAGCGTTTTAAAGTTGTTTAGTGCATAATTTGTTTCTGTAGATTTTTCGTTGTTGTAGTGAATATCTTCGAAACCAGAATTATATATTTAAAGAAACAAAAAACACGTTAGCTCTGTGTTAAAAGAACCCGAATTGTATGAGGACCAAGGGGGCCTGCCCCCCCCCCCCCCCTTCCCCGCCCCCGAGGAGTCCGTGAATAAAAGTTTATTAAATTGTGATTTTTTATAACTTTTATTCCTTACACCCATGGTAAACCTAGTGTTAATAATTAACCTAACTAGAAAAGTTTAGTTGTAATTCTAATTTCATTATTACAGACTCGGCAACCTAAGATCAGTTGAGAAAGAATTGAACGAAAATGTAGTGTTAGAAATATACAGATGGGCGATTGAGACGTTAGCAATGTGCGTTATGGGAAGAAGAATTGGATGCCTTGATGGTGACACTCGCACGAATAGGTATTGTTCTTCTTCTTCTTCTTCTTTTATGGCCTCAGATATCTGTTAAAGACAATTCTGCCAATGTCGAGTATTGAATAACAAATTATAAAAAAATTTAATTCACACGTAAATCCTCATGTTAAAAAAAAACGGTATTATTCTTATTATTGGTTATTTGTAATGACAGTGTCGGTCACTTCATACATAATATTGAAATATATCGAACAAAGATGCGTTTATAGAAATGTCTAATATTATAAATGTGAATGTGAGTTTGTTTGTTACGTTTTCACGCAACAACTACTTAACCGATCATCATGAAACTTTGTACACATATTTTTGGAGGTACTAGGAGTAACATAGGATACTTTTTATTAAAAAAGAAAATTATTTTTAAGTATAGTTTCCAACTGATATAAATAGTTTCAGCTGTTTGGAATCATATTGATTCATTTCTATTGAAATGATCTCTGATACTTATTTAATGACTTAAATGCGAGCGAAGCCGCGGGTAAAAGCTAGTAGTACTATAAAAAGATAAAATTTGCAGTAAAAATAATAAAATACCGTTGGAAGATCTATCTGCAGCTGACAGACTAGTGCAGGTTTCACGTGAGATAACTGAAGGTGAATTCTTAGTCAGAAGAGAGAACACTTTGAAGAGTGAATCGGAGACTTTTAAGAAGGCTTTGAAGACATTTGATACGCATTATTGGTAAATATAACGATATTTAATTGAGAAATAAATAACTAGAATATAGATTCTATATGAATAATGAATAAAAACAAAAATATATAACTGTGTGCGTGCGTGTGCGTGAATGTTCTTAAGATACATTACATTCTGTGGCCTTATCACGAATTTAGTCTGGTTTTCGAATCGAGCTGTCACAAGTAAAACGGATGCGTTAGCAATCGAGATCATGAATTTTTACTAACGACTAACGAGCACCAGCAATCTATCAAATGAACGAAAGATCGAGACGTTCGAAAATTAACAAAAAGTATCTAAAATATTGTAGTTCCAAATCCGCACGTGGTGGCGCTGCTCAAATTTCCATACAAATCGCTTGAAGCGAACTCGGTTCGAAAGCCAGACTAAAATTCGTGATAAGCCCACTGTTGACAAAACATAACTAATACAATATAGTTACAACAAATAAAAACTTTAATTAAAGCAAAGAAACAAAATTAATTAATATTCACATAATGCCATGTTGTATCTGGACATCAAGACAGCATAGCGGAAACAACTGTTGTTACAAAACAGTTCTTTGTGGTAACAATTCTCTTTTGTCATGAACCACAAGCAATCTTAACTATAGACTGTGACATGGTCATTAGTTTAAAATTTACTCCACACATAATAGAAGTTTCTTTTTACAGTTTAGTGGAACATTTCCTTAACAAATCACTTCAAGATATAGATTCAGGTGAAGATGGAAAAGAAATGTCATTGTTGAAGAATTTGCGGCCTTTAAACACGCTCTTATTGCCGCTTGCAGCCGACACATTATTAGCTGGTGTCGATTTGGTAATTTGTTTTACATAAGCTATTCCTAACTTCATAAGTTCTACGTAAGAAGTGATTTGAATTCAAATTTCTCTTAATTAAAGCAATATGAAATTTTATATTTAAACTTATAAATAATACACTGTTTTTTTGTTATACTAGAGGTTATAAAATAATAGTTTATTTCCAATATGTTATATTATTTATGTTTTTATTAATATGTACATTTTCGTCTTGTGCAATCTTCACTACATAATAGTGTTCAATTTTATTTCAGCTCTCCCAAACAGCGATATCTTTGCTATATCAATTCTCCATCCATCCTGCCCGACAACAGCGCGTGGCGGATGAGCTCTCATGGCGAACTGCAGCTGAAGATGCAGAGTCGTCGCAACACGAGCTGCAGTACGTAGCAGCCTGCGTCAGGGAAGGCGTGAGATTGCATCCAGCTACTGGAGGGGTTGTTAGACGTACTATGGAAGACATTATTGTTGGAGGATATGAAATACCTGAAGGGGTAAGGTTTTTATTAAGTTTTTAAAGTGTGGTGGGGAGACTGGTTATGGCTAACCTTGTCCACTGCTTTCCTATCGCCTAGCCTCGTTTCGCGATTAATTTAGGAGAAGCCAGGTAACCAGATCATGAAGAGGATTTCTTACTACCTGCGGCAGCCATTCTCAAAGTGGTGTTCCGCGGAACCCTAGAGCTAAAATACTGCAAAAAATACCTACCAAAGGGTACACATCTAAATATTCCAACTAAATATTACGTAATATTACATTGCAATATGATTATTCATAAATACATATAAATCAGTTTTTTATAATTATATTAAGGCTTTTTCCTTCGCCAAAAAAGTTTGAGAACCGCTGACCTACGGAGACAGCTGTTGAGTGTACACATATTAAGCTATGTCCCTTATTATTTTAAAATTACAGGTGGACATAGTCCTAGCCCATGGAGTATCAAGTAAAACTGAAAAACAATTTGTTCGAGCCAAAACCTTCATGCCTGAACGTTGGCACTCTCAGGGTTGGGAGCCAATCCCAGCTTCAAAGGCGCATCCCATAGCGACCAGGCCTTTTGGAACAACTTGTCCAGCCAGTGTCTTGGTCGAGAAAATACTAGGTTCCCTGACTTCTAAATTATTAGAGAATTATAGACTTGAATGGCATGGTCCAAGGCCTGTCTTGGCACATTCTGGCGTTAACCGATTAAAACCTCCATATTATTTTGTTTTCCAAAATGTTTAAAAATTGTATGTGTAAAATTATTTTTAATTTATATTTAAGAAATTTCTCTCTTCTCACTACGTAAACCAAAATTGTACTTTTAAGGATAGGCTGCTAGTTTATTATAAGTTTTCGTATTACATATACCCCTGTCTAATAATATCTTTTCCTGTTTCAATACGTAAGCGGATTATAGGGTTGAACAAAGAAAATTAATCGACGTCCAATATTAAGTTAAACCCATAATGAAATATTGTATCTGATTTATATTATTAAAATTGTTATCCACCTAAATATATACTAAAAGAAGAAAATAGTTGTTTTATTAACTGTCTATAAATATAGTGTGTTATAAGTCTTATTAGCGACATCTATCGGTTGCTGGAGGAGTAGTATGTTTTTTGTTAAATTTATTAATCATAGTTGATATAGTTTCTGGTAAAATTCAACATGAGAAACAAAGGAGTAAACAATTGAATTTAAAAACTCACTATTGACATATAGTAAAAATAAATCTGTCAGCGCCATTTGTCAAAAGCATGGAGGAGGGACAGTGTGCTTATCGCGAATTTAGTCTGGCTTTCGAATCGAGCTGTCACAAGTAAAACGGATCCTTTAGCAATCGGGATCATGAATTACTAACGACTAACGAGCACCAGCAATCTATCAAATGAACGAAAGATCGAGACGTTCGAAAATTAACAAAAAGTATCTAAAATATTGTAGTTCCAAATCCGCACGCGGTGGCGCTGCTCAAATTTCCATACAAATCTCTTGAAGCGAACTAGGTTCGAAAGCCAGACTAAAATTCGTGATAAGCCCACAGGTCTCTATTTTCACGCACAAGAAACTCGTGACCCTTTCAAGCGATATAGTTATTAGGTTTAACAATTGATTGGAAACACAACTGCAAATGTATTTAGGGAAAAATATTTCAATTTCAATCATTTATATCTTATGATTTTTAAAACCTTTAACAACTTTTATAGATAACTTGTGTGATAAAAAACCTGACAAGTTCATTTTCTTAAATCCACTTAAATATCTGTGATCTCTTCCTCGCAGAGCATTAAGGTTTAATGTACTTTTCTTTTGTCCGCTAAATGTACCATAACCTACGCTGCAAACTGGCTCTTATTTGTATTGGAAATTATAACGAAAATGATAATTTGATTTGGATAGCTATATGCGTGGTTTATACAAAACGGTGTCCGACCTAATGTGAGCCGCATCCACCCTGAGGGTCATTTATCATGTCATCTTATTTACGAATGATTTGACAGATCATGGGTTGTGAGCGAACACGTTTTAAGCGAAATTTCTTTCTAACATTTGCGAGTTCTATTTACATCGCAAGAAAACCTCTACAAAATCGTAATTTTAATGATTTGTTTGTGTAGATTCTTCGTTGTCGTGTTGAATATCTCAGAAACTATTTCTTCATGAGATGGAGAATCATATTTTGAAGGCATTTAAAACGAAAATTCCAAAAATGTTAGTTCCCGCTATATTAATGGGACCAGTTCATTATTTTAATAGGCATTATAAATTCTGATATTATTCTATAAATGACGCATGTCCTTGGGTTGAGACGAACTATTATGCAGATATATATCGAAAATATTCATATATTTAAGCGCCTTGAGTACTAAAACCGACATTTTTTACGAATCTACATTGACAGCCCAAATACTAGACGAAATTCTGTTTAGTATCTGCAATAAGTTCGAATAATGTTGCAATTAAATGAATAAACAATTCACCAACACTCGCATAAGCTATTTGAATTTGGGTAGAAAAGAGACGTTTACAAGTTTCTGTCCAATTTATTTTAAAGCAAATAATAAAAACAAATAAAACAGATAAAACGTAACGAGTATTGTGTTACTGCGAACAGAGTCGTGAAATTCAAGATTGAAATTAGGAGCAAAGGGAAAAACAATCACAATCTCTCTCCAACGACGGACATATTCCGAAGAAACTCGTCACTTCTGCTTTTACTACATTTCTTATCTATATTTTTAAACAGAGGAATCGAGTTACAAAAAAATAAGAGAATTACTCTTGATGAAATGAAATGAAATGAAAATCGTTTATTAGCATAGGCACTAAAGGCGTGCGCTTGCTCATCGTCAGAATCTATAAATGATGATAACGTAGCGATGCGAATTAATTTAAATATAGTATATTGTCATTAATAACAAACAAAATTTTAACAACACAAGTACATAAAATGCTGTTCGTTAAATAAATTGCTCCTGTGTAACTAGAATGGGATACGGGCTCCGACAGAACAATAGTGTAACGTCAAAGATCTTTTCATTTGAGAGAATATAACCTATAGAAGTATCTTCAGAAGCTAGGGTTAACATATAATATATTTTACTATCAAAGTGATTATATGTACCTATTAATATCGATGTAAATATACTTTTCTATATTTAGTGTAATTTAAAAGTAATGTATTTGATTGTTATTTGCTAAATACGCGGCCATCTTGAATTTGAAGAAAAAACAAAAGAACGGCAGTCGTGTGAATTGCGAGGGAAAGTACGATTAGCGAATGATGTTATTATAAAAATAAAGAAAAGCAATGATTTAATACTTGAACATTATTGTTTTAATTATTCGTGAGGTTTGTAACACTAGTACAAAAATAAACCATTTATCTTGTTATCTACTCAAAAACATTTATATAACACAAAATATGTTTTTATAATAAAACAGTTTCAAAAACAAATTGCAAAACGGTTTGCCGTTACAGGGAAAACAAGAAAACGTTCCCGCGGGAGTCTCGGGGCTTGATTGCGGTTCCTGCTTTATGATAAGACAAACGCCATAACGAAAGGAGATAAATGGATATTTTAGATTTTACAAATGCGATCTTTGCCCTTGATCGGTCCCTTAGTGCTCAGATGACCGTTTTCAACCCACACATTCGATTAGGATTAGGCTATTGGGATACGTAAAGAGATCAGCTGATTTGTCTAAAATATCTTTATACCATTATAACAGATTAAGAGTGATACCTAGTCTACCATTTTGGAATAGTAGCTTCGAGATAGGCTTAGAAATATTAGTTTTTTCTTATTATTGTGGGCTGATACATGTGTGGTTGCACCGTGGTTCTGATATAATTTTAATTCTTGTGAATTATGTATTATTGCGAATTATTTTCAGTTTTTTTTGTTAATTATTTTATGTACAGGTTATGATTGGCGAGTTTCTTGTGGTCTTCTTCTCATCATACGCCTTTCCGAAGCCATATAGAATCTGCCGATAAGCAAGCGCACGCCTTTAGTGCCTATGCTAATAAACGATTTTCATTTTATTTCATTTCAAATAGTCGTAAGGAGTGTTCCTGTCAAACTAAACAAGGTCGTTTTCTCAAGTCGCATATTGGCCGTGGACTGTTGCAAGCAGAGATCTGTCCGTGGCAGCTGTCGGATTCGCTAATGGAATAAACACTATCTTAATATCAGACAGAAGGTCAAATGCCACTATAAAAATGTACATGCATTTATTATATTTCGTATGGTTAGTCAATGTAATTATTTATTTAAAAGAATTGATTTAGATGCTTTTTCCTACAACAAGCCAAAATACAGAAAACATCTGGATACTAGCTATCTTTAACTAACTAGTGTTTTAATTTTGTCCTTTTTTTCTCTTCCTTAAATCTATTTTGTTCTTGTTTTTTTTTTTGTAATTTTATTAGAAGTGTTATATATCCCTTTATTATCTTGAGCATGCCATTTACTTTGTATAAAAGTACCCTTTTTTTATAATATGTAGTCATAATGTAATTTTGTAGGTAGGCTTTATAAATAAATAACCCTCGTAAGAATTCCAAACGAATTCTAAAACATATTAATTCTAAGAACATTACTTTGTGTGTCCGTGTAAAAACAAAACCAATATATTTGCTGTCATAACTAAAATATCTTATAATATGTACTATAAACCCTTGGAACGAGGGGCAAAGATAAGCAGTCGATCATACCCGCGCACCCGTTCAAAACAAACGAAGCATTCAATGCTGCCAATAAAGATGTAATCGAGAAAATGGATTCGGTCTGTCATGACATTGCGTTCAGATGACATTCATATAAATATCGAATTTTTACCCAAAAGACAAAGGATTTTATGAAAGGAAGTCCGCCAAAAAGCATCTTTCCCGGCATCTAAAAATTTAAATAATTCATGTTCGTAGTTAGGTTCTTTGTGACTAAAGGTCCTGTGTCACCTCCTTGGGGTATCCTCTCGTCACTATCTTCAGGCGAAAATCGGGTTTATTAGAATAGGTATCTGGTCGTTTGTTAGAAAAAAAAACTCTAAATAATGTACTATTTTTTGGGAACCAATTACATTATTAAATAGGGAACCACCACTATATAGTGCAGTAGGTTTCCAAGTTGCCATAGATCGTACGTAACAACCGGCAAATCTTAGTCGTTATCTCGCATACTGAAGTTGCGACCAATGAAAATGTATATTTCCATCTCACCCCCTCTATCGGCACGCGGACGTAAGTTTACAGTTTCTTGTGATAAGCCTTCCCGAAATCTCTATACGAGAACAAAAAAGGGCCTATGTGAAATATTCTAGATTTTTATTATAATAAACAAAAATGCAAAAGCAAAGATTATAATTATTTATTCAGTTGTATAATATAAAAATTATTATTATTACCTTCTAATTAATTTAAATTAAAAAAAAAAACATATTTACATTATTCAAGTAAATGGCATATAACTTGTCACAAACATAAATAAACAATAAACATATATTGGAACAAAATTCCTTTAAAATTTATAAATAGAATACGTTACTGTACTAATAATCTATCTTTATTATTAAACGTATGTCTACCTTATTAAAAAAAGGCGTGTCCAGTGGGCTTATCACGAATTTTAGTCTGGCTTTCGAACTGAGTTCGCTTCAAGCATCTGAGCAGCGCCACCGCGTGCGGATTTGGAACTACAATATTTTAGATACTTTTTGTTAATTTTCGAACGTCTCGATCTTTCGTTCATTTGATAGATTGCTGGTGCTCGTTAGTCGTTAGTAAAAATTCATGATCCCGATTACTAACGGATCCGTTTTAATTGTGACAACTCGATTCGAAAGCCAGACTAAATTCGTGATAAGCCCACAGATTTCAAAATGCCACACTAACGAACACCTTACTCGAATTTGGAAGGCTGCTTATTGTCACTGTCTCTCGTTTCTGATGTCGAGCTACAATGGTACACTGATACCATGGAGAGATCCCAGATGGAGAAGACTGGAGGAATGTGCATCACCCAAATTTACAGGTCACTTCAAGGCTTTCACGCTTCGTACTGGGTTATATTACTCCAAAAAATAAAAACTGGGTCGACAGCTATCACCAACTAAACGAGAAACTAAAACAAGCCTCAAATTTGAGTAAGACAAAATATTACAATTCCCACTTCATTATATGTCCACAAAGCCTACACTAATATAAAAAAATATAATACTATCATTTAAAAAAAAAAGTATATTTAATTTTAAATAAATTTCTGTTACTATCACAGACTAGATAGAACAAGCTTCAAAATAATTGCTTACAAGGGAAGGCCACAGAGTAAACAAACAATACTACTAAAAAGCAATGTTCTTTATATCAGGCCAGTGTTCACCAAAATTCTAACGATTAAATTCTCTAAAGGTCCTTAATCATGATAAAATTTCGGTAATCTCGGACATCATTTTGAATCCACATTTGTTTTAGTTCATTTATTGAAAATAATTATTTTTACAATATAAAATTACGACAAACCCTATATAGCGACTCTTAACGAACCGCTCACTTCACGACGTTATTAAGAGTTGACGTTATTAAGAGTTGACGTTATTAAGAGTTGACGTTAAATGGAGAGAAGAAAAAACGATTTTACTTTTTTTTTTGCGTTTTGTCGTGTTTGTTTGCATGTCATGTTGTCTTTTGTTCTTTCGCGTCAATTTTGCATTTTAAAATCCATTTTAATCCGCAGTATTTTTTCACATAAGCTTCTCCAAAAACACATATGTATTTACTAATACAGTATAAAGAACGTACACAGCTGCAGTTCTTATTAACTTCTGCTACTGTATACTGCTTGCTTAATAATGACGTATTATTGTCGTTGGACAAGCTAAACCAAAGAAACCGAATAGCGTTAAATAGAGTGTACATTGTATTTAAAACATCATCAAAAACAAATGTGGACACACCTTAGAACTGTAAAAACCTTCAGGAAGACGTTAAAAACATAATTTTAATCTCAAGCGTTGAGATTTTAGACGTAATTTAAATTAAAAAAAAACAACAAATTTAACTAAACCTAAATTGTGATGAAAACGACCCTAAAAAATAAATTAAACAAAAAAAGAAAAAAATTACAATAATTAAGTGTAAATATTAAGCTACATTTTTATTGTCTAAGAATTTGATTTAAAACATTGTAAATAAAAACGATAAAATATGATTTCTATATATAGGTATATATATAAAAAAATAATTGCTTACACCAATATATTAGAAGACTAGATGCGTATTATGCTTGAGAACGAAATACTAAAAACACACAGGACGAAACGCAGATTATGGATAATTTGTAATTGTTCGCGCCAAATGCACCTTTAAATTTCCTCTCCCGCTCCCCGCTGTCCTCTCCTCACCCGCACCCCGCGCCAATCAAATTAAAGGTAATTTTTAAAATACTCAACATGTGAACGAGGACGCCATGGGACCAACCAGTGACTAATTACACGTGCGGACGGTGAGTCCTCTGTTTTCTTTCTCCGCAGCTTAAGTGCATTTTGTGATCAATTACCTTTTTCTACATTCCAAAAATACAGTCCACTTGTTCTTCTACAGTAATCAAGTACATCAAGCATGTGAAAATTCTTAAAAATTCATAAAACAACTTTTCTTAATTCATTTTACACTACAAAAAAAAATTGACACAATCAGATCTAAAACACAGAGTAATTGACGACCTCTATTACGCAGCGGCAATTTAACAAAAAAAACTAGATATTTATTTCAGGTCTGAGTGCTGTCCTAATCCTGATACCCATATCACAGACCTAGTTTCGGATCAGAGATTAGTGAGGACTTTAAAATACATACAAATCCCGTTCAGATATACAAGCCTAAAAATACACATAATTAGGGAGGGGAAACAACGTAAATGCATTGTCTAGAGAGATTGCACAACACTATAATTACAATTACCACTAAATCAATTACAAACATCCATTATTCTATTCACTGATATGTACACATTTAATAGAAAAATATTAAATTTACAAAGTGTCCATTTTCAAAATTTAATTACATAATTTTTACAAAACTTCATATATGTATTTTAAAAAGGTTTAATTCGACGCGTCGTATCAATTAATGTACACAATAAATTACAAAAAAATGTGTAAAAAGAATACACATTACAGGCCCGTATTCGGTAACTGCGCCCTAGTGTAGTTTGAACTGTAATCACCAGTGGGCTTATCACGAATTTTAGTCTGGCTTTCGAACCGAGTTCGCTTCAAGCGATTTGTATGGAAATTTGAGCAGCGCCACCGCGTGCGGATTTGCAACTACAATATTTTAGATACTTTTTGTTAATTTTCGAACGTCACGATCTTTCGTTCATTTGATAGATTGCTGGTGCTCGTTAGTAAAAGTTCATGATCCCGATTGCTAACGGATCCGTTTTACTTGTGACAGCTCGATTCGAAAGCCAGACTAAATTCGTGATAAGCCCACATATCATTACTTGAGTATAGAAGATCTAATGTAGTGGGAGTTGTAAGCAAAATAATTTTAAATAATTCCCTTTAATATGGATTTCAGCAAAGTAGCGCCTGAAACAATTAATTAATAAGATAGAATCCGCGCTAAGTACGTCGCTTATTGCGAAACAAAAATATGTAAATCCATACTCAAGCGCGCTTCTAGAATAAACTAAAACGCCTTTCAAATAGAGATCACTGCTCGAGCGTCGTTTCCGAATAGAGACCCAAGTGACGTAATTCATTACATTTAGGACCACCACCTGTCATTATTGTAAAAAGAAATGACAGTTGTGTGTCCTAAGCTCATAATATATGTACAGTTAAAATTTACGATTCTTCTTTATCGTATAAAACTTCTGACAGTAATCAGGGCCACACCAGCAGCAAATTAAACAAGGCGTTTCATTAATTTGCACAATGCTTTCCTGGATAGTGACCTTAAAAAGCGTAATCCAACAGTTAATATGATACATCTGGGATAAATGATAGTTTCCAAATGAGCAAGAGATCAAATAATACAGATATTACTCATGATGGAAAAGAAAAAAAGACAATTTCTAGCTTTAACTTGAAGAAAATACTAAAATAAAAAGTTGGCATTTAAATTTGTATGAAATTAATGAAATGAAATAAAAAATAATTTCTTAGCAAAGGCACTAAAGGCGTGCGCTTGCTCATCGTTAGACTCTACAATGGCCCACAAGAATCTAATTAGTGAAGTCACGTGTTATTTTTTAAAACTACCACATTTCCGTCTCCAACCTACAAGTAGCGCTGAAATTAAAGAATATTTTTTTTCATATACATCATATAACCCCTGATATATCATATAAACATTTTTTTAAATATCAAATACTATTTAAAAAAAAAAACCCACACTATCTTGTGCATAATTTTAAAAACTAATTGTAAATTTATAAATAGAAAATCTATTAATTCATTATATCATATATAATAGATCATCATCCTTAATATAAAAAAAGCTAATATGAGCTCTACATATATATATATGTACAAGAATAATTAAGTCGACAATTTAAAACTAAGCTCTCAACAAACTTATCGATAAATCACCGCACTACTTCATAGTTCATTGACATCGATTTTAAAAACATCTTGCAACTTACACACCACTGCACACAATTCATCTTAGAGTACAATATGTCTTCAATATATTTCACAAAAATCTTGTAAAACCCATACAAATGAAAGGAAACCCGCTCTCAGTCCAACTGATGCACCTGCACCACAGACGTTGGCAGACTTATCTCATATTTAATACCACGCGACACCAATCCCAGATCCTTTACATCACCACTGCGAACAAAAAGCAATTTTACTATTACACTAACAACAGCACCTTTGAAATACAGTGGTACCTCGATATACGAGTGTTTTGAGATACGAGGAATCGCACACGACCCCAACATGCGCCCCGATCTACATTCGCAGCAGCATACGGCGCTTTGAGATACGAGCAAGGTTACGGAACGAATTAAACTCGTATGTCGAGGTACTACTGTATATTAAATAAACAGACAATACAATAAAAAAAAACATTAAACTTATAATTCCCTAAATTAGCACGTTCAAATATAGACACTACCATTCTATACATTAATATCGACTAAAAGCTTTTATAAATAAATCAGACGACTTTTCGATATCTTTGCAGCCATCGTTATCCAGTTGTAATTTTCACAAGTTAAATATTTATCGATGTATATGTATGTAAATAATTGAAATACCAAATGTGTCTAAGCTCTTTAACAGTTGGCATCAAACTGAGGACTACCCTCAATATATTACCCATAATACAGGGTATTGTTGGAGTCAGGCCATTGTATGTATGTAAAATTATTTATGTCTCCAATAGCGGGCTTTTACTCGTCAAAATAAATACAAATATAAATGAAATTATTACAATCAATTTAATTTAGCTGCTGTATACTGGCATTGTCCACTTACATACTAATGTCAGAATAATATATAATAAATCTACTATGACGTAGAAGACTAGCTGCTGTATAGGGGCATTGTCATCCTATTATATACCTATGGGTAAACATAAAATTATATCGGTTATATATGTATCATAATAAGGGCCGTCTTAGGCCCTTGCCCTTGGGCACGCAAGAATTCGGGGCCCTTTTGGAATGTAAAGAAAGCGAATTATATAAAAAAAATTCACTATGATCTGCTTTATTAATTAAATATGTAAATGTATTGATTTGAATAACGTTCGTGCAACTAGAAAAGTGCAATGCGCCCGACCATCATATTTTGATATTAAATGTGTCAGAAATTGTCGGTCCTTCGAGGCCCTCTGAGGATGGGGGCCCCGAGTGCCCTTATGATAAAGACGGTATGTATCATAATTACCTATGTCGATCTTTATGCGTCACTTGTGTTCCGAGAGTTTTCCCATCTCTGCCTATAATGTGAAGCTGCGAGCCTATTATTTGTCTTCTTGAATTAAGACCCCCCACCAATATCTGATTACCGATCACTTGACCAGACCTGTTTGTTACCTATAAAACGAAATATATTTGTTTTAACATTCGACCTGCGACTTGAATACAGAATCAACCAGGAATTGAACAGTTGAATCATTTCTATATATGTATCAATATAGAATTTCGATATATATCAATATATCGAAAATTATATTGCCACTTTACTTTAATAATAAATAAATAAAAATAAATAGAGTTATATTTCACAAATTATATCAAAGAACATTGTTATTCCTGCCACAAGTATTTTTTCATTCAAAAAGAGAATTCATCCTTAACACATTGTTGACTGGTCACGAGTAAACTCGTAATACGTATTTTCACCAGTGACAGGCGATAAATTTTCAGTAAAATTGTCAGTCAACAACGTGTCAATATAATAATGTTTTGGTAAATTTATGAGCAACAAAATCACCTTACCACTTGTATATGCGTTGGTTGATCATGATCATCAATATCACTCATATTTTGATGCTGTTGATGTTGCACTTGTTGTTGTTGTTGCTGCTGCTGTTGTTGTTGTTGTTGCTGTGCTTGCTGTTGTTGTTGTTGTTGTGTTGCTTGTTGATTTGCTTGCTGTTGCGCTTGTGATTGCTGTGACAGATATCACCGTATTTCATTATACATGGTTATTTCAAAACACAAATAGGTATCATTAACCTATTTTTAC
Source organism: Tineola bisselliella (assembly GCA_028551675.1). Lineage (NCBI taxonomy): Eukaryota > Metazoa > Arthropoda > Insecta > Lepidoptera > Tineidae > Tineola > Tineola bisselliella. The sequence goes on along the minus strand of JAPWLS010000780.1, from coordinate 221,698 downwards.
TAACCGGTCAAAATGACTTGTGCCTGCAAAGTGTTTAATATAATGTAGAATCGTTTACAAAAAAATAATGTTTTACTTAAAACTCTTATGAAGAATTTTTGAAACCGGTCGTATTGACCGATTGGTAGTTCTAGTGTTAAACATCGTATTTTGCTACAAATTAAAATATTTACTCACACTTCTCCCAGGTAAATCCATATGCTGTCTCTGATGCAGCATGAGATGATTCTTCTGGAAGAACGCCTTTCCACATTGGTCGCACACGTGCGTCCGTAATGTACAACTGCCATCGGGATGTCTACACAATGGAATTCGTTATTTTATATTTATGAGAAATACCTATCATCCTTAATTATATAAAGATATACAAAAAAACAATTCATCCACTAAGCACTATTTTTAGAGACCAATTGACAAAAAAGACATCTTTCAAATACAGCAAGTACAAAGTTTCAAGTATAAAAATAAAAATATACCTTCTATTATGTGCTAATAAACCATGCCTGGCTGCAAATCCTTTCCCACAGTCTATACAAAAATGTACTTTAGGACGAGGCTGCGTTACATGATGATTCTGAAAAGCAGGATACTATGTACTATAGATATCAGGACAAGGCAAACCAAACATAAACACTCAGACCCAAAACCGGAACAGACAGAAGTAATAACCGGTACACCAGAGAAGCCATAAATTGTTTATACAACTAAAGAAATATTTATCAAAAAAACTCACCGTTGCTATTACTTGAGTATGAACAACATTACTGGGATTGGATGAGATTATTTGAATTGGACCTGAAAACACAATAACAATAATTTACTATAAAACTGCTTGCTTACAATAACAAACACTTTCAAAGTATAAATAAAGCAATACAAACAATTACTTAAATAAGCAACGTTACGGCAAGCAAGCAACGTAAGCAAGAAACGTTAGGGATCCGTACGAAAACTTCAATAATGTAACCCATTGTGAAAAAAAATCATTATATTGCATACGCTGCGGAAATTATAGACAATAGAGCAAAGTGATGTACTACAGTTTTAGAGAGAACATCAATATTTACAAAAAAGTCTACGATTACAGTTATGTCACAATAACTACTTTTTCATGTTATAATATGCAATAGTACATTTATCGAACGAAGTCGCTGGCAACAGAAAAAAAAGTAAATAACAATTCATAAATCAGTTTGCACAGTGGTTACAGTAATGAAAAATAAAACTAAACATAACATATGCACTATACATTGTCAAGATTTTAAGTTCTCTGAATGTACTTTTGTACAAACTACATAATAATACATGTTAAAAGCATCAGAAGGTTGCGTGTTCACATCACGTCGGGGTCACCAATGTTAAAAGTGTTTCTCTTGAGTGTTCGTCGGGGTCACCAATGTTAAGTCTTTTCTTGGGTAGTACAGGAATCAGAGCCAAAGAGTGTTGAGATGTAAATATTATTTATTGGTTACATTGTGCTATGTTGACTGGAGTGAGCTGACTGAAGTGAACTGACTTGTCACTCGAGGAGCGTGTTTATATATATACCTCGAGTGACGTGGTAGAATGTAGTGTCTCAGCATATTCTGTCCTTCGTCCAGACACGTGCCGTTACAATACATATAAATAACAACCACATCTACATATTATGACCTCACTCAACTTACTTGATTGCTGTGTGACAAGTCCGGGTTGTAAGGCAGCTGTCAGAGCACACAGATCCGTTACACACGTCCTGTCACCAGCATGTAGCCTCACGTGTAACGCCAACGCTTCCTGATAAACAAACGGAAGAGACTTTACTTCTCCATTACCACTTAATACAGAGGTTCCCAAACTTATTTCGTCTAACGCCCACTTTGAAAATCAGTTATTTTGTAGTCCCCCCCTCCTGCCCAAACCTTAAAAACCTCAATAACATTTAGTCTCGCCTAGAGTTTAATTAAACCCTTACCACCCCCTTCTAGGCCTCCAGCGACAAAAGGGGGCGTTATCGCCCACATTGGGAAAGACTGACCTAATATAACAATAATAATAATAATAACACTTTATTGCATTGCTTGCTTACAACTTTACCTTAGTGTTAAAACACGAACCGCATTCCTGACACGCGTAACCAGGTGGCTTGTCTGAAATAACTTGACCATCCGCACCAATTACCTGCACAAATGAAAAACACATGAGACCTAGAACCTTCGCGCCAAAATTGCTTGCTGCTACTAACAGCAATTTTAAAAATTCAACATAGGAACGAGGACGCGAGTGACGCCAGTGACTAATTAGAACCGCGAGCGATTCATTATACCTATTTCCTATATTCAAAAATGCAGTCCACTTGCTCTTTTACAATCTATATTCCAATTTTTCATAGTTGGCGTTCAAAACAAAAAAATTACAGTGGGACCTCAATATACCTGTTTTGAGATACGAGCCGCCGAGCGAGCGATATTTTGCTTTGAGATGCGAGCAAGATTTGAGATACGAGGAATTGCACACTACACCGCTGCACACGACCCCAGCATGCGCCCCGATCTACATTCGCAGCAGCATACGGTGCTTTGAGATACAAGCAAGGTTATGGAACGAATTAAACTCATATGACGAGGTACCACTGTATTTATATACACTTTAGGTGATAAATTTAACCGATTGGAATTGAAAGCCTCTTTTTTATAGAAAATAGTAGCAATAAAAGTTCGTTATGAGTAGTATATAACTTACATGTAAAATCTGTGGTTTAAAGTCATCTTGCTTTATCGTCACTTGTTGTTGTTGTTGTTGCTGCTGTTGTTGTTGTTGCTGTTGTTGTTGTTGTTGCTGTTGTTGTTGCTGCTGCTGTTGTTGTTGTTGTTTTTGTTGTATGGACGACGTTTGTGCAGTAATATTTGATAAACAATGCCTAGTTATCTTACAATGCGACTGTAGCTCCACCTTCGATTTAAATGCTTCACCACAGTCCAAACAGGCGACAACGCCTTCGCCCGTGTGTATTCTACAACAAAAAAGTTAATCGTGCAATACATTTCAACAAATTGTGATTCAAATGTCACTCAATCGTACGAAACAAAACAGACCAATCACACGCTTGAAACATTGTTGACGTGAATTTTGACCAATTATAATAATCCACCGCAGCTGTCTACTGTCACTTAGCTGTCATTACGTTCTGTTACATGTATAAATAAATCGTTTCAATCGTTACTTATAAAAATACAAATAACAGAAAAAAAATGCAAATTAATATTGAAACTGGATATTAGATTTATAAGTATATACAACATATTACTATTTTATTTTGATTACTGTCTAATGGTTGTCAACTTTAAAGACTTGTTATTTATTAGCAACTAGCTTTTACCCAGGGCTTCACTCACATTTAAGTCATTAAATAAGTATCAGAGATCATTTCAATATAAGTGAATCAATATGATTCCAAACAGCTGAAACTACAGTAAAAAATAATACATATTTTTAAAATAAAAAGTATCCTATGTTACTTCTAGTACCTCCAAAAATATGTGTACAAAGTTTCATGATGATCGGTTAAGTAGTTGTTGCGTGAAAATGTAACAAACAAATTCACATTTATAATATTAGTAGGGATTGTTTTCTGGCATATAATGGAATAAAATGCATGAAGTAACGATCAGGTGATCACAGATCGAACTACGCTCGAATGTTATCTCTGTATTAGTGTAGTTATAGGCTGATAGCGTAGTATAAACACTCACTTTAAATGTGCAACAAGCGTCCGCTTCTGTAGGAACTCCTTCCCACAAGCAGGACACGAGTGAGGTATCCGTCCATGTACCCGTCCATGATTGACCAGTTGAAACTTCCTTGCAAAGGCGAGGCCACAGTCGGCGCACACGAAAGGCGATACGGAGCCATGGAAACGCGAATGCATCACTAAGTGATCCTGGAATCATATATTACATGTGTGTGAATTTGGTCTTAACAGTGCCTCGAGTATGAATTCTACTAATTAACCCTTCGTCGGGCGCCCCTCAAAAACTCCTTAGATCGGGCGCGGTGTGCTTGACGGGCTCATTGAGAAAATTGATGATTAAATTTTATTAATAAGTTTCCAATGACTATAATTATTAAAATTTAATTAACACATAATAGACTTACATTCTGTGCAAAGCTCTCGCCGCAATCGTTACAGACATAAGGTCGTTCACCAGCATGATATTTGCTATGGGTCACAAGATGACGTTTCAAAGGGAATCCTCGCCCACATTCGCCACAAATAAACGGACGATCACGACTATGTACCTATAAAAATATATATTACCTCTACTATTATTATTGTTATGTATGATGATTTGGGGTAGATTTAGTTATAATATATAGGTGGTGGGTAGCTGTAGAAAACCTGTCTGAAGTCACAGGTGAACAATTTAACAAATATAACTGTAAACTCACACAGATAATTATAATTTGCACATACATGGTGTGTTTGTGATATATGAATATATTAGTTTAGAAAAGACAATAATGATATCACAAAAACATATAGTACAAAATTTGCAGCAAAGATTTAACTCGACTCTTTTTCAGACACCCTGTACATATATAATCAATTGCATACACAGACATACTTTACACAAATACATCAAGACTCCAAACAAATTACTAATGATTATTCATTTCGACAGATAATTAAACCTAAGCTTCAACCACCATAGGCAGAACCAACGAAAAAAAAACAATATTATTTAGTATTGAGTTGTAAATTGATATATTATCTATGTATACATAACGTGACCATTTATTTTTTTTACTCAAAACGGGACATAGGTTTATTTACGTCAATTTGTACTGGTAGCTATATAGTGAAGAAAAAACAACCAATTTTTTATTAAGTATTCATAAGAAACAAATTTGTTGTAATACAGCTGGTTATGATTTCAAGTAAGAATAAAATTCCTGGCTTTTATTTATAATTTACCTTTTTACAACGTGATGTACATAAAAACTTTGGAAAACGGGACAATTTTGCGTCCCGAAGCTATTTTCGGAGACACGGGGACAGAGAACCATAAAAATAGACATATGGTCACGTTATGTTTGCATCCAGATGTCCGTATGGACAGTGGCCTTTAGCGAAAACTTACTCTAGAATGCGTAACAAGATGATGTTTTAACGTAAAAGACATTTTACATTCATGACATCTGTACGGCCGTTCCGAAGTATGCAGCAACAAGTGTGTGTTCAGACAGTGCTTTCTTGCAAATGCTTTACCACAGTGCGTACATATATGGGGTCTTTCACCTGTCAATAATACTTATATTAAATATTTATTAGAAGACGTAGAAATTGTCAAACTTCTTCATCAATCATATTTTACTAGATATGACTAGGTATATAATAAGTGCATCGTAATACCAGAGTTTTACTCTTCATAAACCGCAAAAGAACATACCGGTATGTACTCGAGCATGCGTCGTAAGATGATGCTTGAGTAGAAATGACTTTCCGCACTCGTCACAAGAGTACGGCCTCTCCTTCACCACAGGCGTCGTCGTCACCCCCAGTACATACTCTGTCTGTAAACATGCACTTAAGAATATTATAATTCATTAAGGTGAGATCACACAAGTAGTATAAATTTAACAAAACTTTTACCCGCCACTAGATGGCGTTGATCAATAATGCATGACACATCCTACATTTTAAATAAAGATCAAAACGTTTTTATAGTAATCACATGCACACTACTGGATATAAAACTTGAGAGTAGATCTCTGCAAAGCTGACTTGTTAAATAAGTATGCCAGTCATTTGGAAATGTACCTCATACACAGTCATCAGTGGATACAAAAAAAAATAACCGGGGTAAGACCGCGGGTACAGTTTGCTAGTTACATATTATCTTAGACTGCTGCCCCACCCTAAGCCTATGGTCCCATGATCTCATATTATTCTCAAATGTGCAAAACAACTTACTTTAGGAGAAGTGGTGGCAGTCCCGGGCTCCTGTTTAGTATGTAATAAATGATGCTGGTGTAATGGCGTTTGTATATTTTCCTGGGGAGCTTGTGGTGCTGATGCTTCTGCTATAGTTTTCAAGGTGCCGTTTAATATTGACTGACTTATTTGTGAAGTGTCAATAACGGGTGTCGCTATCCCTTGAGCTTGCAGTGCCCGCTTCACTAATATTTCATTGCACTCTTCCGCGGTCAATTGAATTGGTCCGAGCGGCGTCATGAAGGGTTTCGGCGACATATTGGTTGCTGTAATTAAAAATATATATTTATTTATTTAAGCACAGTCATTTGCATGGTCTTACAGTCAATTCCAATACACCATGCAAGGAGGAGTTAAATACAAAAAATACACAATAATATTACAACTATTTATACATAAACTGACATTAATATTAAATTAGGATCATAATTCCCCGAGATATAGTGCACATCTTTTCATTCCATTAACCAATTAAGTACCAACTTTTTCCCATATTGTTTAGACATATTTTTTACAGAATATTCACAATAAGAAACACATAAATATTAATTTAACAAATATTTAACATTGGGACTTACAAATATACATTATTAAATCTAAAATATGGGTCAACCCAAATGGGAACATTGGTAGTTAACGGGTTAACAGCTGTAATTTATATTGCATATTAATAAATAAATTTAAAAACTAAAACAATTTAATATGAACAATAATTTTAAATAAACAAAAGGCTTACTCTGTATTGTAGCGGTATGATTTTGCTGCGAAACTCTATTAACCATGTGTGTGGATGCAATACCATCATTCAGAACAAACATGGTCCTTTTTGTTGCCACAGGAGCTGAGACAACCCGAGTTACGTTTGACGTGTTTGTGACTGTAACAGCGACTGTGCCAACTTTATCTTGCTGTGTTTTATGTGTCATTGTTAATGTAGTTTCAGGTGAACCCTGTAAAGTTAAAAATTTAAAATTAAACCAAGAATATTTTTCCATAGTCTCTGCCTATCCTTATGTATTCAATAACAATCAATAAGAGACAGTCGTAGTATTAGATTTTTATTATAAACCAAGAGAATATAAAGATGATGTACTTTTAATAATTTTGTAATCAACTCCACGAGTTTTAAATTGCAACAAACTAATTGAACAATATAATAAAGTTATATTCCACTTACTGTGTTTCCCAAAGTGTAGCTAAGACTACTTGGTGTCTCAACTTCTCCTTTGGTAAGTTCCGTATTAGGGAACCCCCATGAATACCCAAATCCGGGAACATTTGTAGGAGTTGGCATACACATTCTAAAGCTTACAATTAATCAAGACACTGAATTTGGTTAATAAATAAACAGTCACAACACTGATTGTAAACACGAGTTCTCATGACAGCTCCGTAATTGTTATATATGAAACACACACTAACACATATGATATCATTCAATAAATATCATAACAACGAAAACATTTCGTTTTGAGACACTACTTCCTATTTAAAGTTACTACTACGTCGACAGCAATTTACGGGCGAGTTTCAATAAATCCTATATAATTGCTGTAATCAAGAATGCACGAAAGGCGGCATACCACAACGACGCTAGTGAAATAAGATTGACACGCACATCATCTTCATACAACATCTCAACAGACAACGTGACAAAAACATCGTAACGAAATGAAAATAAACACTGAATACGCAAGGGATATGTGTGAGAAACCACTAAAAAAATCCCTACACGAAAACAATTACTATCTCAACGCACACACGAGAAACCAGACGCCATTTTGTTGTTTATGGCCAATATCGTTTTAAATGAATGTAATCGGTAAAACAGAGTAAAAAAATTCCAATTGAGACATCACTAGTTTTTGTTTCGTTTTGTTTATGCAATAATGTGTACTAATTTTTAAAATTGTCAAATAACTAAACGCAATTTGCGTTTGTCATTTGACTTTTCTTTCATTGCTCGTTTCGAGGGTTCCTATTCTGTGTTTTGTGGCTGTTGAAAGTTTATTTGTTCCGTAAAATCGCCATGTCAGTGTAATTCTGCATTGTGGAAATTGATATATACAGAAAACTACTTTTAAAGTGTTCATAAATCTATCTAAATGATGAATTCCATGACGGCAGAGAAAGATGAAACGACGGCGCCGTCACAACCCACGTACAATCCTATGGAACAATTTACGCTGCTGGCCAAGGGCGCTAAAGGTTCTGGATGTGCAGAATTAATAAAACAAGTCATAGAAACGCCAGGTGTCCATGTTTTTGGTGAACTTTTAGAAGTTGCAAACGTAAAAGAGGTTAGTTTTGTTTGATGCTTACTTTAATTTGGTATTTCCTTTACCAAACACCCTGTCCTGTGGATTTGTTTCAATATTAGGTATTTAACCAAATTAAATAATGTAATTTTATATATTTTAGCTAGAGGAAGGGCCTTTTGCAAAACATTTCAAAACACTTAACCTCTTTGCTTATGGCACGTACAAAGATTATCTCCAAAACAAAGACGATTATTTAGAATTAACGCCGTTAATGAAGAAGAAGTTACAACATTTAACAATAGCGACATTGGCAACACAGGAGAAATGCATACCTTACAATGTTTTATTGGACGAGTTAGAGATTAAAAATGTCAGAGATTTGGAAGACTTGGTTATTGAAGCAATTTATGCGGGTAAGCTTATTGTGCAGTTTTCGTATTGGAATGTACCATCATGCTTACGGTACCGGTAATACCAGGTCCTATCAACATAGTTTGAATGAATTTTTTTTGTTGAAATACTTTAAACATATTCTTAAGTGTTTCTGAGATACTCAATACAACAACAATGAATCTACACAAACAAACCATGTGTAATAACTACTTTAAGTTATACATAAAACAATAAATTTTAGAAATAAACAAAATAATTTAGGGCAGTGGTTCCCAAAGTTGACTGGGCTCTGACCCGTCTATCAAAAATTTCCAATCCTGGGACCTGCCTCTTGGCTGTCTTAGAAAAATAGGGGTAATGCTCAGAGATTCCCTAGTAGCTAGTTGAAGAACTACTTAATGCTGTCTTATTTGTTCTAATTGGAATGAATTTAATATTCACATAGTTTGTTTATGGCGTTTGTTTGAGTTGTCAATAATAATAACTAGTTGTAGGTCTTATTTTCCTTTTTAATATGTATTATTGTCATTATTGTTAGTTTATATATGTATGTAACATAAAGGCCACTATATTTCTTTATGTATATTCTCATCTTTGCTATACATCTAATTTTACTACAATAAAAAATGAAAAAATAATTCCAGACATAATTCATGGTAAGCTGGACCAAGAATGCAAAAGGGTGGAGGTAGATGTCGCGTTGGGTCGGGATGCGAGATTGGAGGATGCAGCTGGCATTTGTGAGGTCCTCGCTGATTGGTGTCAGGCCTGTGAAGCTGTATTGACATCTGTCGATCGTCATATCCAAAGGGCCAATCAGCAGAAACAAAAGTCCTTGCATCATCAGCAAACTATTGAACAGGAGGTAAAGATGTCTTAGTTTATAAGCTAGCTCTTAAAGAAAATGAGTGTAATTTTGCATGTGTGTGTAAAAAACTGTGTTACTATGACTTATTCTAATATGTAATTGAAAATAAGTTTGTACAACGCATTTCTATACTAATATTATAAAGATTAAATATTTGTATGTTTGTAACGAATTAGCTCAAAAACTACTGGATTGCCTTCAAAAATTCTTTCACCATTTGAATGCTACATTATCGCTGATCAATATAGGCTATATAAATTACAGGAAAAAAATTTGGTAGATAGGTAGTTAGTAGACATCGTCTAAGAAAGGATTTTGTGACAGCGATGTGATAGGCATTTTCTGTTGACTGAAATGTGAAACGTCATTAAACTTCATAGTACTTTACATCTTCATTAGTACGCGAACGAAGTCGCTGGCAACAGCTAGTAATTTATGTATTTATAAAATATAAAACAGGGATGTAAGGGTGTAATTATTTATTGAGTTCTGTAGTATAAATATAAGTGAGGGATGTATGGAATCATTCAATAGTGTTGTTTTTACTAGAATATTTTACAAATATATGACAATTGTGGTAAATATAAATTGTGTGTATGGTCACCGGCTTGAGGAGAGAAATGTTCTCCATTTAGGTTGACAGGGCATACTCTACTAAAGCGGTTCTCAAACTTTTTTGGCGAAGGAAAAAGCCTTAATATAAGTATAAAAAACTGATTTATATGTATTTATGAATAATCATATTGCAATGTAATATTTAGTTGGAATATTTAGATGTAACCTTATAATCTCCCTTTGGTAGGTATTTTTTGCAGTATTTTAGCCCTAGGGTTCCGCGGAACACACTTTGAGAATGGTTGCTCTACTAGATTTAAATGTATGTGTTTACATAGAAGCATCATTCAACTAAATAAAACCATGTTTGCTTCACAGATTGCCTACATTAAAAAGACAATAAAAGCACAAGCAGAAAACGAAGAATCAAATGCCGGAGGTATGATTGATCATACCATCCCAAAAAAAAGTACTGGCAAAGGGAAAAGTTCGCGCTCGTCGGCTAAGTTCTGGCAGAAAACCTCGTGAAATGTATCATTTTGATTTGTAATTAAATAATTGTGAATTTATTACCTATTTTAATTGTTAATTAAGTTTTGGTTAAGGTTATTCTTCATTTTATTTGTTTTAATGATGGATGTACTAGACTGAACTTAAAACAAACTTATAATTAAATTTTAAAATAAATCTCGCTGTTAAATACCCAAACAATAAAAGCATGTCTAAAAGCGCGTAAATGGATTGTTTAGTCTTCTATTATTAATTGATAATATAAAGTTTGTGAAGAAATATTTCCACTTATCGCCTATAAAATTGCTTTACAGTTATTTTTGAGTTATGGGTCATTTGTTTATAAAAATATAAGTTTGGTTAATACTAAATATACATTTCAAGTGTTTAATATTTAATAAAAAAAACTATGAAGCTGTTTAATGTTTTTATTGGCTCCTTTGTTTCCCGCCAAAAATACTAATGTTGCTAGATTAATGTCCATTAAACCATTCCTAATGCGGCTTTGATTGACATATGCTTATGTTCCAGACAGGCTATGAAATACATTTTACAAATACCCCTATATTTACCAATAAAATTAATATTCTTGCATTAATCGCTGGCAACATTTGCAATTAAGTTTTGCCTATGTGCGAGAGAGACACATATCTATGTAGGTTTCACTCGCCGAAAGTGCGCGAGCTGAGCCGGTTTATGCCGAACCAATGTTTGTTGACGCAGCGGCGCAACACAAGTGCGCAGTGCAGCGTCTATTTTGCTCCTTTTGATAATAAAAAGTGATGTAAATAAGACTTTACTATCGAAATAAACTATTATAAAGACATTTTTCAACATTTCTCGTTCATTGTTATGCTTTGTTACTAATCTAAAGTAAGTGTACAGGAAAAAGTAATTGAAAGACTCAGTGTCGTTCGTTATCAAAATATGACTATTTCGTGATTGATTGTAAATTTGTTGTTACACTTTCCTTTACAACTTATTCCTCGGAGAGCTGAGGATCGAGGGCGTACGTGTATTGGATGTGCAGAAAGGCAAGTACACAATGCCCTTCAAGTTCGCAATATCATAAGTTCGCACATAATCATCAAAAATATCTATTCTATTTATAATTCATCTTAATTTAGCACACAACATTGGACACTTCTTTGCATATTAAATAAATGTTTATTGCGCTAATCGTAAACAGTTGGTTTCATAATAAGAGTTTTGATTGATTGAATGCATATTTGAAGGTCATCGGGTTATTGCAAATGAAGTCGTTTTGATTATGTCTTTGTTAGTATCGTATGTTATATGTGTAGGTATTCTAGGTAGACGGACGTGTGTGTCTTTGTCTCTTTGTTATGGGTGGGCATGAGCAGTCAGCTGTTCAGAAGGGGGGAGGAAACTTGTAGGACGGGTTCGGTTGCTTCGACGCGCGCAATATACATCTATATTTGAAAGTACACAGAAACGGAGCACGTATGCATCTTTTGTAATGAAAACGAAACTTAAGTAAATATATCCTATTTTCTCCCTTAAAATAATGTCTGAAGCAAGGTCAATTCAAGTAACATATAAAAATTCGGTAGATGTTTTAAATTTCTTCCTCGTCCTAGATAATATTTGCTGTATAGGCACTCGAGATGTAGGTCAGAGGCTATCAACTCCACCACATGAACAAAACAGAATACATAAATATACATTGTTCACTCCTAAGAAAAGTTTAGACACGATCTTTTGGAAATTAGATCTAGATACGACTTAGTTATTTACATAATATCGCCTAAAATACAGACTGTACTCATAACGAATATGATCCCTAGAGCCGAGAACTGCTAGAGAATTAATTTTTTTAGTATGTCGTTTATTCTTTAATTGTTTCAACGGAATATGTAAAGCGTAATTTTAATTAGTAAATAGTGGTTTTTTTAAATTATTTTTTATTGTGTCTGGCAGTGCATACGTTCGATTTTGTTTTGCAAACGTATTTTTCATACGGCTTCATAGTATTGCCCTATTTACTGAAACTTAAGTTTCTAAAAGTAGGTAATCTTATTTTCTATTGAGTACCTAATTTCCGAACGAGAAGCTATTGTAGCCTGGGGAGCTACTCAGGCGCACGAACTTAGGACGAAAATACGGACGTTTCCTACTCAGGAACACATACGAACCCGTAATCATTCACAAAATTACGGATTTGATAGTGACGTCACGACGGATAGGTCACTCAATGATTATTTGACAGGACTTTTTACGGGCTTATAAGTTAAAATTCACGTAAGCCACAGAGGTGACGTCCGTAAAACGAAACTTCGGATATGCCTGAGTAGCCCCCCTGATGTTTGTGCAGACGACTGCATGCAACAATCACCTTCACTATGCCTGCTTGATAATATAAACTTGCTCTCTTTCCATATAGTCAGATTTGCTGTAATTCTAGACATACTATATATCAGTGTTTCCCAACCCTTTTTGTGCCATGCGGCATACTTTAGTCTTTCTAAAATTCTTATGCCCCCCTTATATAACCAAACACCCAGTTGATTTTAGTCTCGTCAATCGAAATTATACCTAAATAATTATTTACAGCAATTATTTAAGAATTTTTTCGTTAAATTTGGTACCGAAATCTAGTATTGCATTTAAATGGCCCGGAGCGAAAGGGTTAAACTCGTGTATATAGTAATGTGAAAACGCCTCTCTGGACAGTGGGTTTTAATGCACAAACAGCGAACCATTTGAAAAGTGCCAACCGTAATAAAGAGTTGACCTTTTGAATTCACACAATTGTTGCTGCATCTCGGGTTACACCATTGTTGTGCCACTGTTACGTGCTAAACAACCACATCAAAGAAAGTATTGTTTTTGCATTTATTGTAAAATGAGCGCGAATGCAATTTTAAATGTTATTCGCAGTGGCAGGATTGAGAAAGAGATGCAGGATAGCCCTCTTCTTCTTCTTTTATTAATGGCCTCAGATGTCTAATGAAGACAATTCTGCCAATATTTAAGTATTCGGACAATAACCTAACAAGAAATTATAAAACTTTCATTTCAAGAAAATGTTATCCAATATATTTATACCTTCATGTTTAATGATGACTATTGAACGTGACTCGACTAATAAAGACGAGCATGATGGCTGCAAAGCTTTCGAAAAATTAATGGAAAATGCGGTAAATAAACCGCATAAAATTTATTGCTAATAATTTATCGTAATACTACCAATGGTGTAGTAGTTTGAGGGTAGTCATAACAGTTTCTTTTTTTTTTTAAATAAATCTAATTTTAATGATGTGTCTAATATATAATTATGGGAACGATATAGGTGTAAATACATACCAAGATCATGTTATTGGAATTGATGTTTTTTCCTCTAAATATATATTTAATATTTATATGTCCCTACTAATATTATAAATGCAAATGTGAGTTTGTTTGTTACGTTTTCACGCAACTACTTCACCGATCGTCATGAAACTTTGTACACATATTTTTGGAGGTACTAGAAGTAACATAGGATACATTTTTATTAGAAAAAAAATATTATTTTTTACTATAGTTTCCAACTGACTGTAGTTTCAGCTGTTTGGAATCATATTGATTCATTTCTATTGAAATGATCTCTGATACTTATTTAATGACTTAAATGCGAGCGAAGCGGCGGGTAAAAGCTAGTATATATTTGTAATTAAATTATAGAACAGGAAAACGTAGCAATATTAAACAGAACAATACCAGGAAACTTGAGTAATAGACTTAAGCCCAGGACACGTTTAGGTCATTGACCAATTCGTCACAAATGTAATAGAAGTTGAAATTTAAAACAATGGGTTGTAACTAAAAGATTTATTGACATAAATTTAACGCTTGCGATTGTTTTCGGTGACATTTCATCTTAGGCGCCAAACCAGCTAAACATTAAAAGACACTAAAATGAAATCTGATCGTATTGTTAGATAATTTAAACTTATTCTATCCTATTCCTATTGGAACACTAAGGCTTGTCAAAATAGAATTATACTTAATAATACAATAATATGTAGCAATTTTAATAGCGCCTTGTTCACTTCAACAATACTCTCCGTGTTGGAATTTAATCGACAATTCGGTGTATTAATAAGATTAAACAGCATTCGACATCTGTAGCAGGATAATTATCACGTTGGTTTACACCAGCGGTTCTCAAACTTTTTTGGCGAAGGAAAAAGCCTTAATATAATTATTAGAGATGTTCCGACTAGTCGGCCACTAGTCGGTAAAGCCGACTATCCGGCCACTATCGTAGTCGGCGACTAATCGGTAAAAAGCGCCGACTATCCGGCTTGTTACTTTGTGTCTATTTTTTAATAAAATGTATGTGTTACTTCCTTGTAAAGAAAACATATTGATGATATTTATCAAACAAAATTAGTATCTTAATTAAAAAACAAATCAACATAATATTTAATGACATATATTGCAATACTGCGTGACGATATTTGAATCTATCATCAAACTAGTGAGTTGTAAAACTCAAAAAACTTTCTTTGTTATTTATATTTGTCCACATGTCAGTAGTGACTGAAATTGCAGCGAATCAGCTGTAAACGAAGCATCACGGGAATCCACTAAACCGTAGTAGGCTTATTTACAACCGACTAATCGGCTAGTCGGCCAAAGTCATAATCGGCACATCTCTAATAATTATAAATAACTGATTTATGCGTATTTATGAATAATTATATTGCAATGTAATATTAATTAATCTCAATTTTATATATATTTTTTGCAGTATTTTAGCCCTATGGTTCCGCGGAACACCACTTTGAGAATGGCTGGTTTACACAAAATAGAATCAAATTAATTTATTTACAAAGATCTTATAGTAATGATAGTATATTTGACAACTTGTTGTTGTATGTTGTAAATTTAATGTTTATTTATATTTATTTAGTTTACATACAAAATAAAACTTTGATCAATTCAATTTGATCAGTTTGATTCATTGATCAATTAATTAATTGAATTTGTTTTATTTATTAAAAATGAATTAAGGTCCTTTCATAGAGTCAATTATACTATATTTATTTAAACTTTGATATGTGTATTCTAAAAATTGTTTTCTTTTTATGTATGTGTATACAAAAACTTATCTACTAACCAATTGTTTAACACAGCCGCGAGCTGGAGTCGTGTCTTAATCTGGCGCCAATTTGGCCCACACCGCGCATCAGCGCAGCCCGTTCTGCGCGCGAACTTCAAATCTAGTTGGTCGCGCCTCAACGCAAAATCTAGTTGGCCGCGCCTTGTCACAGGAAGATCGTGTTGTGTCATTGTCACGTCGTAATGAGAAAAACCAAATAAGAAAAAATCATAGCAAGCAAATACTGTTTTGTGTGGTGCCTTTTACGTGCTGGAGGAGATTTGATAAAGGTGAGTGGTTGTTCTCACATTGAACAGGAGTGACGGGAAAAGAGCATAAGGTCCTTCGAATCAGCGTGAATCTTAAATCAAAACTTGTGTCACGTTTGGCACATTTATTTGGCCTTCGGAGCCGGATTTCATATAATTAAATCCTTTTCTTTACCTATCCTATATAGTTATTACATTCCTTTTTCATTATTCCTAAATTTCCTTTCTTTAAACTTAGATTTGTATAACCTCAAAACGAGACAGTTTTGTTTCTCAAAATGTCACGTCAAAAAGTGAGTAGCGAGTCTATCAGTGAATTGGAAATTAAATTTAAAACATTAACCTTGAAAAAGGAATATATTTTTGGTAAATTACAAAGAATCTATAATCTGTCACAAACTGTTGAGAACAATGAATCTGTTAGGGAACGTTTCTTGATACAGTATTCTGAGTTAGAAAATATGCGTAAAGAGTTTGAAAATATTGTTATGAGTCTTATTTCTATTGAGTTGGAGTTAGAACCGAAGTCACAGCCGTCGACCTCAGCGTTAGATAGTTTCGACGAGCTATTGTATAACTGCAAATTAACGGCGTCAAAGATTAAAATAGATCAAGATGCGGATGTCAAAAATGTTAGAACAAATTTGTATGATACAAATTCAGTGCGTCCTTCCTTACCTAAAATATCTTTATTCGAGTTCGATGGTGAAATTGAGAACTGGCCGACTTTTTATGACACGTTCGTTTCGTTGGTTCATAAAAGGAACTTCGAAGAAGTCGACAAATTTCACTATTTACTTTCATGTGTTAGAGGTCCCGCTTTAAATCTTGTTAAAAGTTTGCCTATCACGGCCGCTAATTATAGTCTTGTCTGGAAAAGCTTGTTAGAAAAGTATCAGGACGAGAGGGCGCTGATAGGTAGATATTTAAATAAATTATTAAATTTCACGCAATTAAATAAAAGTAATATTTCTAATTTAACGTCGTTTATTGAAACATTTGATCAGTCTTATAAAGCCATTCAAGCATTAAATGTACCGAATTTAGAAGATTATTTATTTTGTCATATAGCGTTACGTGGACTCGATAATCACACGAAGCAACTTTTTGAAGAAGGAAGAGACCAAGATATTCTACCAACGTTTGGAGAATTAATGAATTTTGTACAAAAACAGATTAAAGTTTTAGAACATGTTTTTCCGACGTCTAGTTCTCACGCTATCACTCAAAAATCATTCAACAATAAATCTACGCATAAAAACTCACCTAAGTCAGCCCTCCAAGTTAACCGTGTTAACAATAATTATAAAAATAAACCACCAATTAATAAACAGTCTTGCTTTCACTGTAATCTCGATCACATGATTTATAGATGCGAGCAATTTCGTAAATTGCCCATCAATGATAGGATTGACCGTGTCAACGCCTTAAAATTATGTGCAAATTGTTTAAAAAATAATCATGACATTAAAAATTGTCAAAGTACAATGTCATGCGGTGTGTGTACGTTACGCCACCATTACTTATTACACCAGGACAGACACACGAGTGCAGCGGCCGTGCCGTCAACATCGCACTCAGCGCTGGTAGCACACTCCGTGAGTGATGCGGCGGTTGGAGTTCACGTTCCTCATTCCGTGAATGGGTTCGCAGATTACAACGTTGTATTAGGCACGGCGCGAGCGCATATAGCAGATGCTTCTGGACAATATTTGGACTGCCGTGCGGTTCTCGATTCAGGAGCGCAAAGTTCTTTCATCACCCTATCAGCAGCTCAACGTTTGGGTTTGCGTCGCCAGAAATGTCCGTTCACCGTGTGTGGACTTGGCGGCAAGGTGATAAAGACGTTTGGCATAGTGCCGTGCACTATCAAGCCACGTTTTGCGGACGTTCCGACATTCGTGGTAGACATGGTGGTCGTGGATAAAGTAGCATCCGAGATGCCTAACGTGTTGTTTCCGGAAAGCGTGATTAAAACATATGGAGAATATAATTTAGCAGATCCATATTTTTATAAAAAATCACATATCGATGTTTTATTTGGAAATGATCTCGTATCCGATTTAGTGCGAGACAAACCGTTACAAATTAACTCTAAACTACCTAATCTAATTAATACAGTTTTCGGTTTTGTTGTCAGTGGCAAATTGTATTCAAATATTAATAATTCAAAAAATATAAATTTAATTAATCTTAAATTAGACGAAGTGTCTTTAGATAAGACATTACGATCTTTTTGGGAAATTGAGGAGATGCCGTGCATTCCTGCTTCTAGTCCACTTGACCAATTGGCTGAAGACATATTCGTTCGTGAACACACTCGCGATGCTACCGGCAGGTACGTAGTTCCCTTACTTCTGCGGCCTGGGCATGCGCCGCTTGGCGAGTCGCGCGCTGCGGCTGAGCGTCGTCTACATAGTACCGAGCGTAGACTCGCACGTTCACCAGATTTACATCGCACTTATATCGAATTTATGAAAGAATACGAAGCACTCGATCATATGAATATTTATAATGGCGAAAGTAGTAGTAAATATTTGATTCCTCATCACAGCATCTGTAGACCTAGTAGTACATCAACACCTGTACGTGTGGTGTTCGACGGATCCGCTAAGACAACGTCGAACTTGTCACTTAATGATATTCTTTTAACAGGCCCGAAATTATATCGAGATATCACTTCAATCATTATAAATTTTAGACTTTTTAAATATTGTTTTTCTAGCGATATATGTAAAATGTATCGAGCAATTTTAATTAGACCTAGCGATAGAATTTATCAGCACATTTTATTTCGTGAGTCAACTGAAGAACCGATAAAAGAATATGAATTGAAAACAGTGACTTACGGTCTTAGCTGTTCGCCATATTTAGCAATAAGAACTTTACTACAATTAGCCAGCGATGAAGGCGAACGTTTCCCTTCCGCTGCGCGTGTCATTCGAGAAGGTATCTATATGGATGACGTGTTGTGGTCTTGTGAGACGTTCTCACAGGCCGTGGAACTACAGAGCCAATTAATTGATTTGTTAAAGTGTGGAGGTTTTATATTAAAAAAGTGGTCAAGTAATTGTGTTGATCTGCTAGAGCGTGTACCATCAGATTATCGCGTAGATCCGATAGCATTTGAAAGCGATAATAGTGACTTTTCAATTAAAATATTAGGACTGCAGTGGGCACCTTCATGTGATGAATTAATTTTTTCGTTAATAAAACTGATTCCGTAACAACTAAACGATCAGTTTTGAAATTATTAGCTTCCATTTATGACCCCGTGGGTTTTATTGCTCCCTGTACGTTCGTTGCTAAGTGTATTATGCAGGACCTGTGGAAACTTGGCGTCGGTTGGGATGAAAAGCTACCTCCTGATATATGTGACCGTTGGCTCACTTTCATCGAGGAACTACCACGATTGTCGGAACTTCACATTGAGAGACACGCGTTATTACCGAGTGTCACTGGTTGCGAGTTGGTAGGCTTTTGCGATGCTTCAAGTCGGGGATACGCGGCTTGTATATACATCAGGAGTTGTGATGACCAGGGCGCAGTGAAGATTCGCCTGCTAATCGCTAAATCAAAAGTCGCGCCGGTCAAACCTGTAACTATTCCACGTCTTGAATTGATGGCTGCAGTATTACTTAGCAAGTTAATGAAATTTATTAAAACAACTTTAACTCGAATAAAATTAAATAAAATTATAGCGCTCACTGATTCTACAATAGTTTTATCTTGGCTACAAACCGAAGCATATAAACTTAAAACTTTCGTTAGCAACCGTGTTGCTCAAATTATTGATATTATTCCGCCAAGCAATTGGTATCATATTAGTAGTGAAAATAATCTAGCTGATATCGGCTCGCGTGGAGCGTCTCCCGCTCAGCTGATTCAGTTTGGTCAGCAATGGTTGGAAGGCTCTACTTGGTTGTATGGCGACAGAGAAAATTGGCCTGTTTCAGCATTCACAGTTAAAAGTAATTCTGAAATTCCTGAATTAAAATTAAATAATAATACATTTAATCTTTTAGTACAATCTGATGAATCTTTAGTGGAATATTGCGAAAATATATTTAATAAATTCTCTTCATTTTCTAAATTACAACGATCGTTTGCATGGCTGTTGAGGTTTGTTCACCGTGCCCAGCGGAACGTTTCCGTGGCAACACAAACCACGTTGAATACATGCGAGTTGAAACAGTCACAAGACTCTTTGATTCGCTTGATTCAGCGTGCTTATTTTGGAGAAGAAATCAAACTTCTATGCAAGGGCTCAACATATATTCCATCGTTACGTAAACTAGCTCCGTTTATCGACGACCACGGCTTCCTCAGGGTGGGGGGTCGTCTCTCAAACGCTGAATTGCCATACAACAGAAAACATCCTCTACTTTTACCGAAAAAGAGTCGTTTCACAAAATTACTTATAGAATATTTTCATAAAAAATATTTACACGTCGGCCCTAGGACGTTACAACATTTATTAAATCAAAAGTTTTGGATACTATGCGCTCGTAGCGTTATTAGATCTATCCTATCCAAATGTATGGTTTGTTTTAAAGCTAAACCTCCTTCGATTCAACCTGAAATGGCAGCGTTACCTCCTAGCCGACTTCTACCAAACCGTGTTTTTGAGCATGTGGGGGTCGATCTGGGCGGACCATTTTTTATTAAACAAAGTCTGCGTCGTAACGCAAAAGTAGATAAGGCGTACTTATGTCTTTTTATTTGTTTTTCTACTAAAGCCGTTCATTTAGAAGTCGTTACTTCACTATCAGCTGATTGCTTTCTAGCCACTTTAGACAGATTTGTCGCAAGACGAGGTTTATGCACGTGTCTTTACTCCGATTGCGGAACTAATTTCATTGCGGCTGGTAAACATTTGACTGAAATACAAAAAACATTTAAAGATAGTAAATTCCAGACTGAGTTAATAGGAGGTTGCGCGGAGAGACAAATCACTTGGAAATTTAATCCTCCTAGTGCACCATCGATGGGTGGTCTCTGGGAAGCGGGCATCAAATCCGCGAAATATCATCTTGTGCGTGCTGTCGGAGAAAAGGCCTTGACGTTCGAGGAACTCTCCACAGTCTTTTGCAAAATCGAAGCGATAATGAATTCTCGTCCTTTAAGTTCATTATCGAGTGATCCATCTGAGTTTGACGCTTTGACGCCTGGTCATTTTTTAATTGGTAGACATTTAACTGCGGTGCCAGAATACTGTATCCAGGAATTACCTACTTCTCACTTGTCACGTTGGCAATATTTACAACACTGTTCTCAACAGTTTTGGAGGAAATGGAGTAGTGAATACTTAAATACTTTGCAACAAAGGGCAAAGTGGTTCACTTCTCCTCCTAATCTTAAGGTCGGAGATTTGGTGTTGGTTAAAAATGATCAAACCACTTCATGTAACTGGCCACTCGCTAGAGTTGTAAAAATTCATCCTGGTAAAGACGGTATCGTCCGTTGTGTTACCATTCGAACTCAGAAAAGCATGGTTCAAAGACCAGTTAATAAACTTAGTCCTTTACCTTATAATAATTAATTTTTATTCTATTATTTGCATTATCTTATTATTATTAAGTTTATTATAAGGTCTAGATTTAATTTTTAAAGTTAATGTTTTTCTTTTCTTAAAGACTTGTCATATATTTTGTTTGTTGAGCTCGTAGCCCATATACATATATCTAAGTTTATCTTTTTTATTCCCTCTCTTTTTTAAATTCCTTATGTAAGAAACCATCACGCTGGTTTCGGTGGGGGGAATGTTCGATCCTGGTTCGCTCTGTTCGGTGTAGGGCAGCCGCGAGCTGGAGTCGTGTCTTAATCTGGCGCCAATTTGGCCCACACCGCGCATCAGCGCAGCCCGTTCTGCGCGCGAACTTCAAATCTAGTTGGTCGCGCCTCAACGCAAAATCGAGTTGGCCGCGCCTTGTGTCAGGAAGATCGTGTTGTGTCATTGTCACGTCGTAATGAGAAAAACCAAATAAGAAAAAATCATAGCAAGCAAATACTGTTTTGTGTGGTGCCTTTTACGTGCTGGAGGAGATTTGATAAAGGTGAGTGGTTGTTCTCACATTGAACAGGAGTGACGGGAAAAGAGCATAAGGTCCTTCGAATCAGCGTGAATCTTAAATCAAAACTTGTGTCACGTTTGATCTAACTAGACTTGTAACGGCTTATTATTTTAATCCGATTTTATGAAAGCTTAACATTCTTCGTGGTCGTGACGAAGACGTATTTTGATGTATTGATTATAGTTTTATAGAAATTAATTATAGTTTTTTTAATACGCACCTGTTTCTGTTATCGTGTTTTATGTAGAGTTAATTTGTTAGCTATGATTTTATTAAGCTGCAATGTTCAATAAAGAATAGCGTCCTAAGTGAATTATAAATATATATTTTCCTTAGAAATAAATACTACATTGTAATGAGTTATTTCTGTACGGTAACCTTTTATTTACATAAAGTAGGTATGAGTTTAGTACACACATACTTGGTTGCACAGCTATCGGTTTGCCATTGCATATTGTTTGTTATAATGAAGGAAAGAGGCGTTTTAAGGTTACAATTATAATTGTGTTAGAACACAATATTGCCTTTACTGAGTAGAGACTGACGTAGATTATTTCTAAATAAGGAAGTGCCTTCAATTGTGAATGAAAATCAAACAGAGATTCATTCTGTAACGGGTTGTTTAAATTAAATATTTAATTACGTGATTTTGATTTCCTAATGTTATGATTTAAAAACTAATATTGAGTAGATTGTAAAGATCGTAATACTACTTGTAAACTCATCTCATCTACAAAGGGCCACTCTTGCTTCTCGAATCTCGATATTAAAGAAATAAATTGTTTATTGCAAAAAAATAGTAATATTTTCACATAGACGAGCTTAATGCCGTCGGCATTATCTACCAGCTAACCTTTGTCGGTGTGAGCGGTGATATTTGGTGCAATGAAAAGAAAATAATAACTAAATATACACAATACATACATTACATAAAATAATAATATATACATACATACATACATACATTCCTTTGTGATAATAATTTTCGATCACATGATGGACTCCTATTAAAAAACAAAATTTAAATTTAGAACGATTTTGTAATATAATGTTTTTTTTTTCTTCATTAAATATCTATATTAATGTAAAAGTTAATATGGATGGTGAATTTTAATGAAACGAAAACAGTTTTCATTATTAGAGAAAGAATTCTCTGGTACAATGTAAGGCATATTTTTATATTAATTTAAATGGCCATGTTTTTTTGGCAAGTAAGGTCGCGGTATTTCTTAACAATCCTCATTATTCTGTTTCTTAGTAAAAATATTTTCCATAATCATTGTTAAACGTTAGCGTATGTTGTTTTACATTTTATATTTACCTAAAAACTTCGTTGTCGTATTTATTTAGTTCTTATATACCAGCCATCCTCAAAGTGTGTTCCGCGGAACCCTAGGCCTAAAATACTGCATAAATACCTACCAAAGGGAGATTATAAGGTTACATCTAAATATTACGTAATATTACATTGCAATATGATTATTCATAAATACATATAAATCAGTTTTTTATAATTATATTAAAGCTTTTTCCTTCGCCAAAAAAGTTTGAGAACCGCTGTTATATACAATACTCTTATTATATTGAGGGTACTTTCACAGTTTTTAAAGGGTTCAGACGTATTTGGTATTTTAATATATCTACACACATATCTTACAAAAATATAATCAAATAGATAAAAGTAAAACAATTTAATTGACAGTGAGAATTCCATTGCTGTTTATGAATACGGATGAAACGGTGTTGCAGAATAACTCATTAAAATATTGGAATGCGACTTGTAATTGAATCCTTTATTGTAATGCAATGCGTCCTGCAACCTTAGCATTGCCCTAAATGTGAATTGTTAGGACTCACAATCGTTAATTATAATCTAGTACATGTTGTTGAATTGGGTTAATTAATAGGTCTAGTAACCAATTGTATTTATTCCCGTATGACTTTTTTAATGTGTACTTACAATAATTAATTCAAACGATAATTTGATACTTTTTCATTATTTACTCTTTTCTGCGACACACAACCACGTTCACTTTCTATTATTGTATTTTAACGCTGTAATACAGTAATACGCTGTAATTCAAATTTCGCGCTCAATTGCCCCGCATTACGCGAAAGAGTGCGTATGGACATAATGTAGTCATCAACTTCTCTATAGTCGCGGGAATTTCAGTTTTTTCCAGAACGTATCCCTCGCGTAAAGCGGGGCATTACTGTATTGCAAATTATTCTGAATACTTTTAAATTTAGCATGACCTATACATGTTTTATGAATTTATATATTTTTATTTATAAATATAGCTGAGACGACGATATTATCACTAAAAAGCAATCTCTTTCAGGCAACATATCTTAAGGCAGAGAATAGAAGGAAGTACAAACAATAGATATTAGGTATAATAGTAGGTATATATTATACTAGCTGTTGCCTCCGACTTCGTTCGCCTAGTAATGAAGATATAAAGTACTATGAAGTTTAATGATGTTTCAAATTTCAACGTGACTGCCCGTTCGGAGTCTCCGGAGTTATTGTAGTTTTAGTAAGGATTCTTATTTATTTTCTGTAATTTATATAGCCTATATTGATCAGTGATAATGTAGCATTCAAATAGTGAAAGAAATTTTGAAATCGGTCTAGTAGTTTTTGAGCCAATTCGTTGCAAACATACAAAAATACAAATCTTTCCTCTTTATAATATTAGTATTAACTACAATAACAGTATACATAAACTTAATAAGAATACAAAATTACATAATAAATATTTAACAATCCCTACTAATATTATAAATGAAAATGTGAGTTTGTCTGTTACGCAACAACTATATGACCGATCATCATGAAGCTTTGTACAGATATTTTTGGAGGTATGTACTAGAGGTAACATAGGATACTTTTTATTTTTTTAAATTTGATTTTTTACTATGGTTTCCAGCTGACTATAGTTTCAGCTGTTTGGAATCATATTGATTCATTCAATGACCTAAATACGAGCGAAGTCGTGGGTTAAAGCTAGTATAAAATATTTATAATTAATTTTTATATTTAATCGATTTCATTTTTGTCCCTGAGATTTGTCTTTTGAATAGCTTGTCATTGAACCGGGTGCCGTCTGGTTATCGTACAATTTTTGGCCCGAAGTTGGACCATGAACTCTTAAGCCCGTTTCAAGATAATGCTTGAACGTACTTTGATCTGTGATCACCTGATCATTATTTGAACGCATTTTATGCAATTTATTAATATATAATAGGTCCCACGTGACAGGCATTGGAACCATCGAAAAATTTGTTATTATCCCTGAATAATAAATAAAATAATAATCCTTTAAACACGCCAACCATTAGACAGTAATCAAAATAAAATAGTAGTATTTTATACATCAAATATCCAGCATAAAAATAAATGTATACTTATTTTAAAAAGTAACAATTGAAACGATTTCTTATAAAAATACATGTAACAGAACGTAATGACAGCTAGGTGACAGTAAACAATTGCAATTATCATTGGTTCAAAAACACGATTTTTGTTAACCATTTATTCTTTTTTTGCGTTATGTATTATCTGTTTTAAGTTTAGTTGTATGGAAAAAATCGTTTATTAACAGTAAATACAAGCAGAGGCGGCTCGTCCTAAAGAGCGCTGGTGCAGTGCACTCCCACGAAAATTACAGAAGTGATCTATATTTCTTCATAATACATACTATCCTTACATTACATTCATTCTATTCTACTATGCCTATACAATAGTATATTATATTACCTATATCTACGCCGCTGTAATATAAGTTCTGTAATTTTCGTGGGAGTGCACTGCACCAGCGCTCTTTAGGACGACCCGCCTCTGAACATAACCTTATTAAATATTCAATTCTATTACGATAAAAAATAACAATACATAATAACATTGAAACGGCGGGTGCGTTAACTTTTATTGAATAATATTAACCTTTGGTCAGTGTATTAACGTTAAAACACTTTAAATCGTACAATTAACTTAATGGTTATATGTTATCTGCCTAATTCCAATGTTTTGCTTCTAAAATTAACTTGGAATTAATCGAAGTATGTCGTCTCTGCTGGATCACACTAAGCGGAGTGTAAACTACGGTAAAATTACAAAAAGAAAGGTTTTTAAATAATAATAATGTTTAAAAAATTATGTAACGTTTATAAATGCAGTAATTATGTTAGAGCAGAGCATGCGCGTACGCAGCCAAAACACATCGAGTCACATCCGCCATACATCCATTCATAAATTCTCATTCATGGATTTGTGCTATATGTGCGCGTCGTTTAACTGTAATTGGTGTCTTATTTCTTTGCGTTTAAGGTTTGCATTTACAATGTGTTGTATCGTAATATTCATGATGCCTTATTTGCAATTATATTGTGTTTTTTTGTACAATTAATTGTGGATTCAAACGTTGAGCCGTTGATGATGTGAGCTTCGTGAGAACGATTGCCGAAATGGTGTTAATATTTCGGATTTGTTATGCGTTTGAATTAACTACGTTTAATTTCATTTTGGACGGTCATTTTTCCTTTGTAGAAAATCACCAGATTTACGGTCAAGGATTTGCGTTAAATTATTATTTTTCTAATTGAATATTTTTACTTTAGCCAATTAGTATCTATGTTGTAATACTACTATTTTGACCGTCTGATAATTTCTACAATTACTTGACGTTTATATCAAACTTTTTACTATTAAAGTACAGTTCATGAATGGAGAGTAACAATTAATTTTATAGGTTTTGATAACTGACTAGATATGCAGCACTATCCACTATGCTGGCATTCCTCTTGGTACCCGGTTGCTTCCAAGTTATTCCGAACCACGATTAAGTCACCACACGGATTTCATCCTAGACCAGTGTTTCCCAACTTCAAACTTTAAAAGGCAATTTGATTGTTAAGGGGAGCAATTCGAAAATGGACTCGACGCGAGTTTAACCCTTCGGGCCATTTGCATTAGATTCGGTGTCAAATTTAACGAAAAAGGCAAATCTAAATATATATAACTCAAAGGTGACTGACTGACATAGTGATCTATCAACGTACAGCCCAAACTACTGGACGGATCGGGCTGAAATTTGGCATGCAGGTAGATGTTATGACGTAGGCATCCGCTAAGAAAGGATTTTGATCAATTCCACCCCTAAGGGTATAAAATAGGGGATGAAAGTTTGTGTAAATCTTCTTAGATTTATTTCATTCATTATTACGCAGACGTAGTTGCGGGCAACAGCTAGTTCTTAAATAATTGCGGTAAATAATTATTATGTATAATTTCGTACAAAAAAGGTTGGGAAACACTGTGCTAGACCATCATTCTAAAAGTCGGATTTCACGGAAACAACCAAATATGTCCGAATTTACTTTATTTGTGAGGTCGCCGCTACGAACTAGTCTAAACATAATTGCATTGGCGTTATCTCAATGGGGGGTCATTAAAACCCTTAATGGGGACATTATATTACTCGAAGTGCGTCAAAATATTTAAAGAATTCCATTTTAGTGATTTATAAAGACACTTTTTTAACAATAAATAAATTTAAATATGTACGCGGGGTCTTACGAACGTGCTGTTTTCATTTTTGATACATTTTTTTTTATTATTATTATCCAGATAATTACTACGACATGTGTACACCCCACTATACCGACTTGAGGACAGGCCACACTTCTCTATTTATGTCTGACTAAATTTATTTATTTCAAGCGGAACACCCGTGAAGTGACCTAGTCGCATTTCGGGATCAGCTTGGAAGCAGCCGGGATAACGAGAGGAGTGTGCCCTGTTAATTTGGACAGAGCACATTCGTCTCCTCAAGCCGGCATAGTGGAGTCGACTGTTGCGCGCGGACATCAGGCGGAGTGCGGTCATATGCTGGGCTTTCAATAAAATAAAATATATTTTTTTAAATTTATTTATTGGGTCGACAAACAGGGCTCCACAACTAGACTTGGAATTAATATCACACTAAGAATTATAATAATGCATGCACTAACATTAGAACGAACAAGATTACATTAGGTTTTAAACATATTTTAAAACCTAATCCTACTATCCCATAGTTTTTATTATGTTTACCTAGTGTTTATTTATTCATTTATATATCTGTGGCGGTCGATTCTACTAGCCGGAAATACTTATTTAAGAAGATTTGAGGTTTTGACGTTTAGTCTGTCAGTGACATCTTTCTTGTTTATCCTTGTCTTTTTATTGCCACAATGCATTGTGATAATTATATATTTTAATCAATTTTAATCAGCAATATTATTTCACACAAGTTTGGCTAAAAGTGGTGACCCAACGACTTTTGAACAACGCAACCAGAAAATAACCTTATTTGTGAAGTTATGAAGCTAACGGCAAATTTTGAGCTCGGTATATGTAGACATTCTAAGAGCCCTTGGTCGTCATCTAATATACGGTGATTACAGGGCGCTTAATGCCGCTGCAATGCCTAACAGGATCAGCTCTTCACAACATGGCCAATGAAAAATATCAAAACACATATGAAGCGGAATCGGCAGTTAAGATCCTGTGCCTTGCAAATTTTCTCATGTATTTATGGATATTGTTGGACCTCTTCCACCATCCAATCATTATACATGTTATTAAATATTATTAGTCGCTTCACTAGCTGGCCAGAAGACTTTGCCACGGACATGCGAACCTTCGCTTTCAAACTGTTCGTGTACTTAAGTCAGTTAATGCAAAACATCATTCAACTCAAAATGCTACTTTTTTTCATCCAGAACATCAAAACGTAGCATGCTTTTGTTCATCAAGAAAACATCAAAATTTTAATCAATTGCTGATTAAAATGGATTAAGAATATATAATTATCACAATGCATTGTGGCAATAAAAAGACAAGGATAAACAAGAAAGATGTCACTGACAGACTAAACGTCAAAACCTCAAATCTTCTTAAATAAGTATTTTCGGCTAGTAGAATCGACCGCCACATATCTACTAGCTTATACCCGCGACTTCACTCGCATTTAATTCATTAAATAAGTATCAGAGATCATTTCAATAGAAATGAATCAATATGATTCCAAACAGCTGCAACTATAGCCAGTTGGAAACTATAGCAAAAAATATTTTTTTTAAAAATAAAAAGTATCCTATGTTACTTCTAGTACCTAGTATGTGTACAAAGTTTCATGATGATCGGTTAAGTAGTTGTTGCGTGAAAACGTAACAAACAAACTCACATTCACATTTATAATATTAGTAGGGATGGTATTTGTATCTCCCGCTATTCTCTTCTGCACAATTCTTTATCACAAAGCTTGCTTGGATGAGATCGCATCTTAATGATAAAGTCGTCATCTCTTCATACATATAATTGTAATATTTTATTATAATAAAAGAAATAAATTAGAATCTATTACTGAAATGAAATGTCAATTCTTACATCAAACTTATTTTATTAAAAATTCTGTAATATTATATTTAAAAAATTCGTTTCACAGACTACCTCAAACTACGTTTTAAAATTATTGAAGTATATGTAGAAAAAAACATGCAATTATAAATAAAAATATAGCTATGTCGTTAGACTAATAAAAATATACTCTAATTGCAGTGTTATAAAGTGCAAATTCAATTAATTCATTCGACGTCTTCAGGTCATCGTAACTAGCATTCTGAACCGAAACCCAACCTTGACTAGGTTCGGTATTTCGCGCCTTTACACATAACCCTAACAATTTAAAATGTCTCCTACTCAATAGATTTTCAAAGTAAACGTACAATTCTGTAAAGAGACGGGTTATCATTGGCCTTGGCACAAGTTTTTGACATTTGTTTAGGTAAGTTTTTATGTTTCCGCCATACGTGTGTTCGTGAGTATTTTATTAGCCCTAACGTGTTTCTATTTATAGACAGAACACTAAATTTGTATTAAATGTTATATTCAAATTATATGTAACTATATAATAATAATAAATACCTTATTTGTTTAAGAATAGGTATTACTAACATACAAACTTAGAGCAATTGGTGATCTTATCACTAAAAGTAATTTCTTCCAGATAACTAATTGTTATAGAAGAAAACCAGTGTTAGTAGCGGGTAATGAAAATTAGGATGATACATGAATAAAGTGCATAAATATAATTATTGATTAAAAAATATAGCAAATGCTTATACAAAACAGATTACTAGTGAAATTTATAAATAGGGTTGTGAATCACATCTATTGGAACCAAAAGTATGCACAAAATACGATATTTTAAGTGGAAAAATATTTATATGTAGGTAGGTACTAGCTCCATCGGACGCTTCTGATTAATTTCAGTACATTACTGTAGTCTTCTAAAGAAGTAGATACAGTGCAAACTTGATATAACGATTCTAAAGGGAATCAGTAAATAATCCGTTATATGAAGTAATTTGTTACAATGAGGTTCGTTATACAGAGGTTAGGTTGGTCTTTTTTTTTAAATTATTAATCTCAGCTTTCCTAGTTATAGCGAACGATTTCGTTAAATAGAGGTAAATAATACTTTCTTTTTATATTTTGCAATTTTCGTTAGGTATCAATTTTTTTAAAATTGTATTCGTAATGCAAAGGCATATTTTGCGTTAGCTCTTACGGGCAGTTCTAGGGGATTTCAAAAAAATTGTTTAATCGAAGAAATCGTTATATTGAGGGTCGTTACATTAAGGTTACTCTGTATTGACTATAGATTCGTGTTCACGTTTAGTTTTAAAGTAATACATAAAATATTTTATGAATCGAGTGCCCCGCCGTTCCCGCTTTGGTACTATAAGGGCCTCAGACAAAGTTATTCTATGAATATTCAAATTATTCCTCTTTATGATATTTTATTTACATAAAAGTAATTTGATTAGGTAATTTTCGTTTTCGGTATACGAGATAATGTTGCTTTTTATAATAGTTGGTTTTGTAAGATAGTATATTGCTGTTTAAGAATATCTTATATGTTTTGTATATTCAGAATTAATTATATTAAAAAGATAAAAGTCGATCGCGGTATAGATTTCGAAATGACTTAACTTTAGAGATTTTGTGCGATTGTTTGATTTAACATTAACCATCAAAAAGATGGACAGATGACATCGTAAGGGCGGCAAAAATCGATGGATGCAAGCCGCTACAAATAGACCACACTGGCGTTCATTGGGGGAGGCCTATGTCCAGCAGTGGACAGCTAATATGATGATGAAGAAGTTTTTACTTGTTAAATCGTGTTCTTCAAAAATCCTAAAAAAACTACAGTAACATAAATAATTTTATAATTTTTTAATAATTATAGTACCTTTATTCCAGTGGTTCTCAAACTTTTTGACGAAGGAAAAAGCCTTAATGTAATTATAAAAAACTGACTTGTATGTATTTATGAATAATCATATTGCAATGTAATATTACGTAATATTTAGATGTAACCTTATAATCTCCCTTTGGTAGGTATTTTTTGCAGTATTTTAGCCCTAGGGTTCCGCGGAACACACTTTGAGAATGGCTGCTTTATTCTATCCTCAACACTTATATGTAGATCACGGAAGGTGTTGTTATGAAGTGGGTTAAACTTAAAAAAAACATCTGTAATTTATAAAGCGTGAACTATGTGTTGAAATTAATTCCACTATAATTTATGGGTAATTTTAATAAGCAACTAATGCGAGGGTACGGTCGGCAGATCACACAGCCCATGATGTTGAAACATTGTAGGGTCCAGTTCACAATACTATAATGCCATATATTACAAAAAAGAAACACAAAATTAAATTGACAATCATATAACAATGTATTAATAAGTGCGTAATCACTATATACCATATACTAAATTCAAGGCTCATGGTACAAAAGTACCGTTCGCAGCGTTTTTCAATTTTTTATAAATTTATTTATAGTAATAATAAATTGTCCATTGTAAACGATTATTATTTTATTAAACTACTTTTCTTTTGTTTTATCACAGTTTCTCAATCAAATTTAATTAAAAAATTGCATCTCTATGTTTTATTGTTTCCTCCATCAAGGTTCATTATTATTGCTCATGTCTTCAACAAGGTCGTCTCCACCAAATCGGTTCATGCATTAAGCGTAGTTTTAGACTATTACTAGCTTTTACCCGCGGCTTCGCTCGCATATAAGTCCTTAAATAAGTAACAGAGATCATTTCAATATAAATAAATCAATATGATTCCAAACAGCTGAAACTATAGTCAGTTGGAAACTATAGAAAAAAAAAATTATTATTTTATATCCTATGTTACTTGTAGTACCTCCAAAAATATGTGTACAAAGTTTCATAATGATCGGTTAAGTAGTTGTTGCATGAAAAGGTAACAAACAAACTCACATTCACATTTACAATTTTACATATAATATTAGTAAGGTATCGAATTGTGTTTTACATTGAAGTGTTTTAATTAAATTTAAAAAGTAATATCTGACTGCAAATGTTTCTGAACGAAGTGTCTTATTAGAATAAAATAATAATAACAATAACTTGACACAAATATAGGAACGGTCATTTGACCAAAAGTAATTGATTTTTTTTATTTTGAATGACTTATTATCAAAATATTTCTATCCTTCTTTTCTCTTCTACTTCTTCCTCCTCTTGTTGGACAAATATTTGTAAAAACTCGTCTTTACATTATGTGTTTAAATAGTTGTATTTTGTTTATTGTAATTATTGCACAATAATTAAATGTATAAATCGTGCTATCTGTACATTCTAGTTCGTTATCGGGACGCGTTAGGAATACCGGGACAGGCGGCGTGGGAACGTCAAGCGCCTACGCATCGTTACCCATCAGATTTAACCATTAATTGCCTAAAAATTTATACTATTTACGTCAACTTATTATTATATTTATATGCATTTTGTTGTTACATTAAATAGAAATTGTTGGTTTATTTATTTATATATTTGTTACAGTAAGTTATTTCTCAAGTAAATACAAACCTCTTTAATTACACTCGTCAACTTTCCAAGTTATTAATAACATATTAACAATATATTATGAATCTCTAGTAAAAAAAAGAGCGAAGGCTTTTTAAAATTTTTATTATAACATATAGACTGAAATCATTCACTGTATATTTATGTCTAATAAAATAGAAAAACCTAATTAATTGGAATTTGAATTCAGTATGTGTGAAGTTATATTATGCTTAAATTTTGATCCTTTTCACAATATATGTTATAATTAGTTTTTACCCGCGGCTTCGCTCGCATTTAAGTCATTAAATAAGTATCAGAAATCATTTCAATAGAAATAAATCAATATGATTGCAAACGGCTGAAACTATAGTCAGTTGGAAACTATAGTAAAAAATAATATATTTTTTAAAATAAAAAGTATCCTATGTTACTTGTAGTACCTCCAAAAATATGTGTACAAAGTTTCATGATGATCGGTTAAGTAGTTGTTGCGTGAAAACGTAACAAACAAACACATTCACATTTAGTAAGGATTTTTATATAATGTAATTGACACGAAATAATATCTAGATATAATAACAATGTATTATTCTATTATCATCATTATTATTGATTGATATTGTAATAGTGTTCGCCTTTCGGTCACTGGTCCTGCGTGGGAACAATGCATCGACTCGTATAGTTGCGCCAACGCACTTTTCTGTCTTAATTGTTCATGTGTAATATTGTTTTTAAGACGATTTCTAATATTAATAAAATTTTGACAATTCATGTTACCACAATTCAATACTTCGGTTGAGATAGTTGTTAAGGTAGAGGGCGTTTAAGCGGAAATAATTTAACTCTCACTTCCATTATGCCGGCTGATTAAACGAGTGTACACCATCTAAACGACATACTATTATTATATGCTACTTAATATTATAAATGTGAATGTGAGTTTGTTTGTTACGTTTTTAGCAACAACTACTTAACCAATCATCATGAAACTTTGTACATATATTTTTGGAGGTACCAGAAGTAACATAGGATACTTTTTATTTTTTAAAAAATATTTTTTACTATAGTCCAACTGACAATAGTTTCAGCTGTTTGGAATCATATTTAATTATTTCTATCGAAATGATCTCTGATACTTGTTTAATGACTTAAATGCGACCGCAGACGCGGGTAAAAGCTACTAGAAAGTAAGAAAAGGCGCACAACATATATTGTGAAAAGCACATTTTGGGATTTTAACTTCTAAAACTATACAGTACACTCGAGCCAGTATAGTGGGGGTGACTGGTGTATTTATTTTCGCTTAATGTCACAATGCTATTTATTTAACATATAGTAGTAAAATATTGACCACAAAATCCTAAATATCTTATGCTTTAAAGCTACACGCGATTATAACAAACTATGTGTACTTTTAACACTCTATTAGCTCCCTAAATAGAAACACTTAATATCTCCTAAACGGACCCATAAATATTCACCTTCTTTATTAATATTATATTCGATAATGACGTAATCATAGTTTTTTCAACCCTCCAATCAAATAGGGCGGAAAGTGGCTTAGCGATTGATAAATTATGAGCTTAATAAACGCACGTGTTCGTGGTTTGATTGCCGATGTATTCATAGACCACATTTTTATCGGTCAAAGAGTGATAGACGAAATGGTGATTAGCCAAGTATGCTATTTCGAGGTGTTATAATACCACCACTTTCAAGCGTAGCGAGAAGTGACCTAGTCGCGTTGCGGGAGTGGTTTAGAAGTAGTCGGGTATAAAGAGAGGTGTATGCCTAATTTTATATTAACAGTTATCTCCGCGTAGAAAGCGCTTACACCTTAATACTAGGCGGCACGGGAACATATGCTAGGCTACTATGAAAAAATCTTTGTAAGCTCCGTTCACGCCCTTCTTGGGATAGGCTCTCTAGACCAGCGATTCTCAAACTTTTTTGGCGAAGGAAAAAGCCTTAATATAATTATACTAAACTGATTTATATGTATTTATGAATAATCATATTGCGTTGTAATATTACGTAATATTTAGTTGGAATATTTAGATGTAACCTTATAATCTCCCTTTGGTAGACACACCTGACTCTTTTCAGGCAACTGCAAATGAATGAATATATCGCGTGATTTTATACTACAAGGAAAAGATTATATATATATAAACAATATTATAAAACACGTAGCAACAGTAAAAATGTGTCAACCTCATGCCAGGAACCTACTTACGGAAATTTATAAAAAAAATATGCGTAAATATATAAAACTAATTAGTAGTTTATTGCGAAGGTCTTTATTGTGACCAAATGTTGTAAAGGCAGATGTTACTACACGCATAAATACGTAATAACTAACATATTGGTTTTAAACGATTTTTTGTCTTAAATTATTCGATTCTTCAATAACGATAAAGTTCAATATTGTTTAAAAATAAATTGTGATTTATTTAGTTGTCTCTGAGTGCGTAATGTAAGCGTGGGACATGGTCTATTAGGGTACACGTGACAAAAGTTAGTATTGTCATTAATTACTACAAAAAGTATATTAGTAGGTGTTCACGTGTCTGGAAGTGAATTTCGTAGTTCTTGAAATGACTACATTTGTATTATCACACTACTTATTATGATATTATAATGCTCAGATCTTTAACAAGGATCTTTTCAGGATAAGATATCAAAAACAATTTTTTAAAAAAACAAAAGATTTATTTCCGTCTATCACAAATAAAAGCAAAAATAATACCAATATTATAGTAATCAAGCTACAGTTTATAATAACAAAAAAACCCTACATATGTGATATTTATACAGCGCTATGAATAACAAAATGAACTGTTCCTACAATAATAGGCCAGACATGGAGGTATCAAGCCAAGTTACCACAACTCACAAGTAATGTCAGGGATCCCAAAACGAGAGTCATCGACGAGAGTGGGTCACGTATCCTGTATCAATTTGTGGAGACGTGAGCAACCTCGCAATCGACGTGGCCCACTTCAAATTACCAGCTTATTCTTACGTGATCTACCCAAAGACCGTCACTTAATTAAATATAACAGAAACCCCCTTCAGCGTCCTTTTCCCTATATCACAAGGTTTTTGCGCAACCATTGCCCGTAGAAATACAATTATTTGTGGAGCATTATGAAACATAATTACGTAGATAAGTAAATGTAAATAAATTGGATTTCTCATGCCGACATAGTGGAACTACATATTTAGTCATCGAATACCGAAAGTATATCGAGTATTGGATCATTTTTATATACTGCAGATGCAGAGAAACGCTAGACGAAATATTGAAAACATGAAATAATTAATATCTAAATAAAAATACTATTTTTTATCTAAAATTTGATATAAATAAATATATAAATTATTAACAATCAATTAGCATTAAATGTATACATATATGTAACAAAAGAAATCGATTCTTACGTGTACACTCATTTTGAATACAACAAACCTACATAAATTAGTGAACACTTTTAGATATTAAAAAAACGTACATAGTGCAAATTATATGAAATAAAAAGTAGTCGAATACACTTTTCAGAGTATTTTCATTATCAAAATTAAACATCTAATTTACATTCATAAAACAACAAAGTCATTTTACATTGTCAGGTTTTGAAACAACTTTAATACATCATAAAAGCACTATCGTTGTACGCGAGCAACTTTCAAATATTAATGTTGTAATTAAGAATGTTGCAGTCGCCTACTATATTCGTACTATACTGCATTCAAGGAAATATAACACTTAATGTAAACAAATCGCTTTTAAATCAGAAAACAGTTGAAATCTAAAAAAAACTCAAAAAATTGAACGAGCACAACAATCTTGCCACAACCATGCCGCAACTTCAAATTCAAAACAATGCAATGAATTGAAAAAATCAAAACATACACGCTAGTAACAGCCGAATTCTCAAACGCTGTTCAACTTTAAAGCCGTTTTTGTTTTGTTTTGTTTCATTCAATTGTGAGTGAAGAGAAAACAAACAAAAGAAGACTAATAATTAAATGAAAATGTGTATTTAATTACAAATAATATTATATTAATAAATATATTAGAACTGTTTACATTTAACTGAACTTAAAAATTATTATTATTGTCTTATATCTCCATAACATAAAATTCTTGTCAAAATGACAGTCATTTTGAATAGTATCTTACTCCTATTATTTTTAATATCGTCTGTACTATTGATTCATTTGTTTACAATTAATTTCTTGATTATCTAAATAAGGTATAAATATGAATATTTTGGTTAAAATAAGGTGATAATTAATTTTGCTTTGTGACATCGTTGGCATTAATTTAACTTAACAATACGAACTTGACATTTTGCGTAAGGAAATGAGGCGGAGAAATGCCCCCAGAAGTCTGCGTAAGCGGCGGTGAGAAGTGATTAATTATATCTTATTTAGTATGAAATTTGGTTTAAATTATAAGTAACTTCTAATGTACGAAAATGTACTTAGATAACATTGAGTTATATACCGGGTGATTCAGTTGAACGCTTGGAGCCGAAAGTATAGTTAGTACAGTCCATACCCAAGAATTTATTATATCGATCAAATCAGGTCACTCGGTAACACTAACCTTTAAATCTCTCTTTGTACATTATGCATGTCTCATCTCACTTAAGCACTTCTTTTTGAACGAAATATCTTCTCTAGTATATTAAGCGAATGCTATATAGTATGTACTTTCTGTTTAAATCATATTATAATAGATAATAATTATTAATGATTGTTTATTAAAATAATTAGTAGGTAATTAATTCACATGAATAATTTTACGATATGTTTCTATAATATTTTATTATTGTTGGAAATATTACAATTGTTTATTACTTAGCTTATACTCGTATATCTATAAATATTACACTTAGCAGTGAAATAAGTGATATTTAGTGGCATATATGTACAATATTTCTATTGTATGAAACCGACAGATGCACGCAATAGTACGCATGCCAATATGTGTAGGTACACTTTCATTGTATTTTATAGGTTACAATGTGTACATAAGTGCTATGTTTATATTACAAGATATATTTCTTTCACCTCTAAAAACTTCACCAGCTATAAAGGTGTTAAGCAATTTATCAAACAACATGCTATACATTGAAAAGCAAATCTTGGTACACGTGAAAGCGTTTTACTTTTGTGGTCTATAAAAATTTTCAAATAGATAACATCGGTATATTTTGCGCGAGGCATGCCAATATTTTTGGATACACAATTTGTAGTTTATGAGACAGGCGATACGTGACTTTTCATAAAACAGAAATTTAATTTACCGTACGCAGCTAAAATCTAAGGTGAGATACGTGATGTCGGTTTATCTCATACACGTTCTGAGGATTCAACTGCCTCATAACAACGTAGGTGTTTTCCTTATTTTTAGAAATGACATTTTTTAATTTTTTTCTTTATAAAAATACGTTGAAATCACATTTTTATTTCAGTCAAAAATATATATAAACATATTGAGTTTCGAATATCGTCATATTCATCTATTAGAGTTCTGTCATTAAAAGTACTATTGTATAGATAACCAAATATACTCGACTCGAACGGACTTACTCCGAGCAATTTTGTACGGTTTGTGTAGCTCCATTTCCAGGAAATCCGTTCTGTTATTAAAAATTCCCATCATCTACTGTTATCCAAGATTAAATTTACAGTTACATAATGAGACTAGGTCAACTATCGCATTTATTTTGATTAATTAATCCGTCGTTTCGAAAGCTTTGCAGCCGTCGTAGTTGTAGTGATACGAAATAAATACGATAGCTAGTCTCGTAATGTCTTTTAAATTAATTAAACACAATGTACTTGTTTAAAACACCAAAAGAATATGTAACTGGAGTTGTATGGACCCTTCATCATTTTTATCTAAATCTGTTAGGTTAGGACCGGTTAGGTCATAACTAATGTTATATACGTACTGCTTGGTTAAAGTCGTGAATACAGAAACAAACAGCACAGAATATAATGAAAATGTTGTGAGCGCGTATTTGCCTTCGAAACGTAACGCAGTCAAATAAGAATAATTGTGAGCAGTACGCGTCATTTGCGATTTAATTAAAAGCAACTCAGTTTCATTCCGTAGTTTTGCTGCGCCGTGGTCGGCCTTTCGCCCAAACTCTCCGGCTTCATTTACTTTGTGGCGGAAGCATCATTAAGGCACGCTTCGGTATTCAGCGGCAATGCTTACTTCAACAATGTGGGTTTTTTTCACACCTTATACTATTGTTGAAATGAATTAATTAATTAGACGAGATCGGTATACTTTCCCGGGGTAGTAATACTATTTTAAGTGGTCTAAATAATTGCATTTCGGGATTAACAAACTCAAACTAAACAACCCACATAGGTAGCGAAAGCAACTGTAGCAGGCAGACATATACCAGTGGTAGCAGCTGTCTCCGCTCATAGACACTAATCCTTCCACCACAGAAATTAACAATAGACAATACAAATGCATAATATGCCAGTAAAATCAATAAAACAATATAATTAATAAGGGCAAACGTTACTAATTATAATTAAATACACCAGTTGTGTTTGGTCACGAATAGCAAATAAAGCCAAAGCTCGGCCCAATCATTTGAGCCAGGCATTACGTACTTATACAATTTCATGCCGGCATTGTCAACAACAGTATTCAAAGCAAGCAATATTCCCAGCTATTTGAATAGACCTAGTCCCTTTGTTTCCATGCATTGTTTGTATATTTTAAATGACTTAGCAATAGCAATCATATATATTATTAGTGATGTATTAGCATTGAAATTAATTTGACATGAATAATAACGAAGTAAATAAAAAAATTAATTAAATTTTCTCTACAAAAAAAGTAAATTAATCAAAGCCGTCTCCGTCCGTCCATAAACTTCAATAAAATTAATAGATCAACTCCGTCGAATATCTGTTTAATATTCAATCCAATACATAATGAAATCAATTACCATTTTCATTTAGATGAAAGCATCGCCCGCTTCAGAGGAGAGCAAAAATTAGTACTTCAAATTTATATAGAAAATCGATTTTCAATGCATATATTTCTTTAGTAATAGAATTCATAAATGAGAAGGCAGAGGTGGCTGGTGTCGATAAGAGAGCCAAACAATTTAAAAAGTTCTTGCTTGGCGGCATCTCTTGGGAAATCTACACTCATCGGAACACGAATATCATATTTCTATAATATTTACTCGATTTGAATATCGTTCGTTTTCTTTTAATAAAATTGTGTTATGTTTAAATTGATTTCAAAATAGCTATTGTACCCTTTAATCTACATTTAAAATGCTTTTTTAAGTTGTTTTTATATTTACGATTAGCCTTCATTATAAAATTAACTTAATTTTAAGTAAGAAAATATGTAATAATTTTCTTTTATTTGCAGATATCACAGCAACTCCAATACAGAAGCGAACTTGGCATCCAAATGGACAGCTGCGCCGTTTTTACTCACCAAAGCTGGCACACATTATTAAAAAAACACACACACATTCTTTTGAATTCAATCTTTATTTCGAATACTACTTCTTTTTTGTCCAAACATAATGGCTGCTCAAATAATCGATTATTATTACTACTACTACTAAAGTAGTAATCAAATACATTAATCGTTGACTTTTATCTAAATATATTAAATAAGAATATATTGTGACTACATTTTTTATTACATTGGTATTATTTGGACGTCTGTGTACCGGTCACTTTCCCTAGAAACAAAAAAAAACTAATTTAACACGACAAATTCTTAAACTTACAACTTTACTACTATATTAGTAACACATTTGTAATAACACAAAATGTATTTCTTAATCCAAGTAACTTTTTGATTAAAATTCAAGCAAAATGCATTTCATATTCTTGGAAAGCTTCTCATTTGAATGCATGCGACATATTTTTATAAGAATTATTTGAATGCATTAAACTGAATATCTGAAACTAATAATATTGCTCTAGCTTAACATTGAGTATGGCCACGTGTGGGCCTAATGTAAAACTCATTTAATATTATATGAAAAACAAAAAAAATCTCAGTATAATTTAAATTAAGTAGAATATTACAAATCACGCCTCCATTGTTATTCTAAGAATACGCTTAATAGATCTTACATTTGGAAAGGGTGTTGTTTTTCCATTAAAAGGGACAACGCTGTCTTGGATGTACGTTTCTCGGGGTACCTTCCGACCCTGCTGTCCGCCCACATTTCCTTATTCAGCATGTGATCTAAAATAATAACTCAGATTACAAATTTACGCGGAAGTTTAATCTAAAAACATACACACATGTATTTATAACCAAATACTTTTATAATTATGTGATATGGTGTTTATTTTGATTTATTATTATATAACTTTAACCTACTATTACTAATATTCCGCTTTTATATATGTTACATATAGTTTTATTAGTGTCTTAGGGAATTGTTAGTAGGGTTTGCTTATTTCTTAAGCTAGACTAGATATTTTCAAGGTACAAAAATTATATTTAATACTAAGTTAAATATGGTAGAGCTGATGTGTCAAACAAATCCATCCTACCTTTACGAAAATACGTCAATAATAAATCAGAGCATTTCAAGATTTTAATTATTAAAATAAAATTAAAGTTTAATCTCATATAAATCTGGGTCTTCATTAAAAAATGTAAATAATAATTTTACTTTTAAATGTGTTCCCGGTTCGCTTCCGATGATCCTGCTCGGGCATCGCTGCGACGAGACTTGAATGCAATTGCATCGGCGTGCGGTAGAAATCTGACAAATTAAAAAAATATTTTAATAGGATATGTTTGAGTGTTTGTGAAGTTTGTACGACATTCGAAAAAATATATTATTTAACTTGAATTTAATAATCACATTGAATCAGAATAAATGAAATTAAAAATTATTATTATTACTACTTACATAACATTCTCTCATCGGTCGGGGCCAATGCTATTACGTCATCGGAACGTCCTCCTCTCAAATAATCTGAAAATGTTACATAATTTTAGGCGAATACGTACAAAATTGATGCGTGTTTTTTAAAAAAAACTTCGTAATCGATGTAAATAAATCAAAAACAAAAGATAGAACAAAATTTCTAGTTGAAAAAAATAGTTTTTATTCAAATTGTGTTTAATATACAGGAGCGGTGTCTGTCGAAAAATGGTTTATTAAATTTGAAGGCAAGCAGCGTCGAATAAATTTACATTACCTTTATAAAAATTGAATCCGTCTTTGCCCACGGTTTCTGTGCCGGAGCAGCTCGTCATACTGGAACTAGCTGCGAGGATCGCAAGAATTGAAATAAATGCTTCGAACATTTTTCTCGTTTCCTTATGAAGACTAATGAACTAAGAACCAACTGACATGATACGGAATAAATCGAGATGTGAATTTATCGCTCACTCTTATAATACTGTAAAGAAGCTCAGATATTTCCAGCTATTTATATTTTTCTTAACCCCAAGTACAGTGAGCATACATATTTTTCATCGACTTGTTTTGTGTTCGATTTTTATGCGTTAATTATTTCTGAACATTTTGTACATATAAAAGCCATGATTTTAAAATTAAATTTCATTATTCACTAATAACCTGAATTTATTATTAAATTTAAATGATTGAAATATAAAACTTCAAAATTGTTACTTTCCGTTCAACTTAATTATCAATAATGAGAATAATTTAAAAAAAAATTGTTAATAAAAAATAATATTTATTAAATTATTTATTTAATGTAGTGAAGATACTTTTAAAACGTCATAGAATGTTGTCATAAAAAGGTAGAAGTATTATTCCTAGAATTTCTTAGTGAAAGCTCCCATTGCATGTGACGGCTCGACGGGAGCTCGGCAACCTCGAACACATTTTTTGCGCAACAATACAATCCTATGCAAATGTAAGGACAACCCTATGTTGTATTTTTTTATACAGAACAGAAAACAAGATCGCTTCCACGCCCACACGTTGTTTTTCAAAAAGGTTATGAACGGTGTTTTTGAATAGAAATTTCCTCTTTTCCTGACATACAAAATTTAAAGCTTTTCAAGCGTTCGTGACAACATCGCTAAATGCATTTACTTTTTCTGAGTTTTTTTAATACAAATAATTGTTAGTGTTATTCTTCTTTTGTATAACAAAATCAATAAAAATGTTTTGTGAAGTATAGTATATACAATACTATAAAAAATGAATTATTTATTACTTACGTAAAATTAACAATATTTTAAACGACGCATAACTATCAGGTGTAAAACATAAAGCACAAAACGCCCGGATTACAGAAGACACTTGACGAGAAAGCTTTCAGCAAATGAACGTTGCGCCATCTTGTCCCTAGGGCTGACAAATATTACAAATTGTATCCAAAATAGATACAAATTTTAATTCGGCCACTCTGATTTATGATGCTTTTGTTTCTTAAAAGCAGCATCGATTTGGTTACGAGGGATAGCTGCAAATGTTTCGAAATGATTGAAATAAATAAAAGTGGATATAAAGTATACTCAAGTTACTTGAGCAAAGTAGGCTTACTATAGCGTTTATTTCTAATCGGTTTTTCGAAAGTAATACAGCCATCATGTTCGTGAATAATGCAATGGGGTACATCCCTACTAACATTATAAATGTCAATGTGAGTTTGTTTGTTACGTTTTCACGCAACAACTACTTAACCGATCATCATGAAACTTTGTACACATATTTTTGGAGGTACTAGAAGTAAAATAGGATACTTTTTATTTAAAAAAATATATATATCTTTTACTATAGTTTCCAACTGACTATAGTTTCAGCGGTTTAGAATCATATTGATTAATTTCTATTGAAATGATACTTATTTAATGACTTAAATGCGAGCGAAGCCGCGGGTAAAAGCTAGTATTTTATATAAAATAAACAAAAATCTAGGTTTGTGGTGAAGTATTTTTCACTTATTTTTGCCTTACGTGCCGGCATTGTTGTCACTAACTAAAAAACAAATGACAACCCTCTGCCGCATACAAAAGTCCCGCCGCGACGTTACTGCGAAATGCCACGGCTCGCTTGGGACTTGCATATTTTTGCATTGAAACCTCTATAATTGTCGTTTCAGTTTTATTTCTTTCTTCACCTAGATTTTTAATGATGCCGTTTTTACTGAAATGTGTCTTTATTTATACGTACTTCGCGCAGGCGCTTATTATTCTGAAAGTGTAATTATAATTATTTTTATGAATGGTTTAAAAAATAATAAGACTGAGTGTTATTAAATTTAATTTATTATTCTTTATTATTATTATAAATATACCAACAAATTGAGCCCCTTGCAGCTTTCATTGCACATAAAATTTTATTAAAAGTAGTATCGTTGAAAATATAACTTTATAGTCTTCATGCTGATAATAAAATTAATATCAAAATTTTATTATCTGGTAATTAATTATTAACAAT
Source organism: Tineola bisselliella (assembly GCA_028551675.1). NCBI lineage: Eukaryota > Metazoa > Arthropoda > Insecta > Lepidoptera > Tineidae > Tineola > Tineola bisselliella. The sequence goes on along the minus strand of JAPWLS010000780.1, from coordinate 177,285 downwards.
AATCAATTTAACATTGATACAAGTTTTTTTATAAACGACCATGCTTACAATCGCTTTTGTTTCGATTTTTTATTAATCCGACGTTTAAGCCGCATCAAGTATTTTAAATATGTTAAATCATTTTATACACTTCTTTAAAATTATTATAAAAAAAGAAAGTCGTATCGAATAATAAATAACAAAACATAGTTTATATTCGCGGACATGACAAGGGCTTTCCGTTTTCAGCCAGTACCGTCAGCATAAATAATAAAACGGTATTCTACAACGATTTCAACTAAAATACGGTCTGACATGGCTTAACGAAAGATTATTTCTCATTAGGTCATGCCCTATTTTAATATTTGAATTGTATAAAATTTATTCCGGGGTAGGCAGAGAGTATAGATCCTCCCATGTGCATTTGAATGTTTTTTAATACATCAAATATTCCTCTCTAGGAATGTAAGTACTCTCTGACGACGTCTTCTACTCCTATTGAATTTAGTTACTTGGAAATTGAAACCGATGTTTTATTTTATAAGACTGAACGAAAATGCATGTAACAAACTTTAAATAATTGATCAGATGCTAAGGAAAAAAATAAATTAATACAAAAACCCAAAAGCGTGATATAATAAAATCACTTACAACTTTCTTTTGTTTTCTTACCTTTAATTATGTAAAAAAATACCATTTAAACTATATTTAAATGTTTAATGTTACTAAAAAGCCGCCATATAGTTATCTCATCAAGCGCTTTATTTGATAAACGATAACGATCCCTACAAAATAGAGCCTATTTTCTTGATGAAAGCGGACGTTACTGTCGAGTCAGCAATTGTAACATTATTAATGACCACTCACACAACGTCAATCATGATCGAGATATCGTCGGCGTAATCGTCTGTGGCGACCGCTCGCCCGTGACAAATGGGGTTTGCTTGGTGACTCTGGGGGACAACTCTAGACTGATAGCATATGATTTTGATAATGACTCCTAATATTCAGAATGTATTATTTCTAGGTAACATTAATTATTTATTATGTAAGTATTTTTTTTTAATATATTTGTTATATAACATTGTTTGTTTTTTTGACAATAGTGCAGAAACTGCTTTGGTATAAAATTAAAGTGTAATACCTACATGAGCACATGTACTATATGCATTGTCTTTTATTTTTGTCCACTATACTGTCTTAATATATATATAATATACCTACATGTACTGTCAAGATGAATTCTCAAACACTTCTATATAGGTAACTTCAGTGCACCCTTTTTGGTCTATTTTTAGTAATGAAAACGAAGTACGGTATTACTGCTAATAAATTCTATACTTTATCGTGCTATGCGATTTATATAGAATCAGGATTAGCCTAATGGATACAAGCATCGCGTCATGTCAATGTTAACATCACATTGTACTGTGCAAGTGATAAATGGCCTTCTATTTATTTTCAGTTCAATATTACGTAGTAACAAATATCATATTAAATATAACTAGGTATGTAAATACTACAATTTCTAGTAACAATTTTGTAAGTACTCGTGCATTTTAATTGAATTAATTTGGGTAATATATACTATATATCTGTATAAAGTCCACAATTAAAATCAATTACAAATTTAGACAAAAATATTCCATAGCCTCCAGATCGACATAATAAGGTCACTAAAGAATGTTTCTATTTAAACGTAATAGATACATGTAGAAGAAGTTAATTTAACTTCTTTTCGTTCTATTTTAATAAGAAATTAGAGACAATATCCTATAATTCAATTGTTTAAAATGGGATCTCACAACACTACGTACATGTATACAGTACAGATTTTAAAATAAAACGTTTAGTGACTCCCACAACTTTGGTCCAAACTAATATAAACGTCCGTAAGTCCAACTTTAGTAACATTCCGTGACATCCGCCTGGTCCATTTGCTCAGCTAACTGAAAGTGAAGGACCATTTCTGTCTCCTTTATAAGTATTTATGCGAGACGCGTGTCTCATTCCGAATTGTTCGCAATTGTGGACGAGTAATGAAATCCACCAAAGCGCAGTTGTTTATGTTGGGTCGAGCAAATTGTATATCCTACATTCCACATTTGTTTATTGTTGTTAATCCTGTATTTTCTATATTGATTATTGCATAAGTACTCAGTGTGACTGTCCGTTGAAATAATCATTTTTATTTCCAAACGGCAACATTGTCACTCATGTCTTGTTTTTATCATCTGGAAACACCAGAGTAATTGTCAAATAATTTGTCAAGTTGTGGCTTTCAAAAATGAATAACGGAATATTTTATATAAACGTTTACGTGCTAATTGAAATTTTGTAATCTCTTATTGGGTTTCTGCCCAAATACTCGACATTGGCAGAATTGTCTTCATTAGACATCTGAGGTCATTAATAAAGAAGAAAAATGACTAATGAACATTATAAAAGGGGATTAGTGTTTAAAAACATTAATAAGAATTACATCTGCGACATAGATTGACTTCTTTCATGAGATAGACTGAAACACAATCAAACTATATTTCCATACACTACCATAAAATAAAACAAACATATAATAAATGCATTTATTTATTTAAAACATAATAATACATTAGCTCATAAATATATTTTCTTAAACTAAATCTATTTTATATATACTTTGAAGACGTATTAGATATAACTTCATTGGTGTTAAACCTTTTAGAAAACTGTATAATATCAATTTAATATATAAAAAAACGTATAAAATATCACACAAATATAATCCATAATAATAATCTCGAGGCAATGAGTTACAACTTACTTTCTCTATTGAAGGCAATGACGCATTAAGTATTAACATGTATAAATAAAGTGTTTCTAATTATTGAATATTTAATCTCAAGTAACAACAAAAATGCTATGCATCAATATGTATAAAGCCATTCTTTATAATATTTTTATCTGTATAATATATCTTCATAATAAAACAATACTGTAATCATATCTTTTATTAGGCTGATATACAGGTTGTGCGAAAGAGACACGTCAAGCCAGAGTTGTGCATGACCCATATGCAGCTCGTCTCTTCCGAACACCCCGTACATTTGCATAAATAAATTCGTTAAGATCAATAATACTTATTAAATACTTCCAGAGCATTCTTTTAGTCTTTTTATGGAAATTTATCAGTACAAGCTTTTTTATTGGGAGCAAAAAACAAATTAACATGGATAAACTAGTGAAAACTAGTAAAAATGGCTTATCCACCGACATAATTACTAGATGAACGAATCATAGGAACCAATGAATTTGGTTTCTAACGCCAATAAACCTGACATATATATTCATATATTTCACCAATTTACCCATAAGAATTTTTTTCATAATTAGCAAAGCCCTGCCTGCCCCTAAAAATGATAATTATAAACTTAAATAGAATTAAATCGCAATAGTTTAATTACAAAAGCATTTTCGAGTATTCACTTAATACTAAAGGCGAATTCACACTGTCGAATATTAAACAATTTGCGCGCATATATGTACATTTTATTAGTGTGAAATGCGCCTAATTAATGTCTCAAAATCAATTTTAAATAAACAGGTTGATTGAACTAAAAAACCAACACCCGAAGTAAATTACCTTTTTTACTGGGATCTTATTAAATATTTTATTATACTGAGTTTCCAATATATGAGATTAATTTTAAAATATCAATACCAACTTTATATGCATGAATCTGCTCATAGCCTTGTGACGTCTAATAAAAAACATTACAAATTAAACGAAATATCCGAAAGAGATTCTTAAGTTACTGAGATTAACATTGTAAATAAAGCCCCTGTTCCACAAAAGCATATAATCTAAACCACTCTTAATAAGCACGTATTAAATAATTACAATGAAGTGGTTTAAAGAACTAATAATATCAACCTGTTTAATTAAAAATGTACTTATTTTCTTAATAATTATTATTATACGTTAGCATTGAGATTAAAATACTAGAGAAGATAACAACGACGTTACACTTGTTAATTGCATATTAGTTCAGTGGATTTGTAGTCACTAAAAAGGCAATCAGATATCAACTAAAACGGAGATGGTCGAATGACCGCGAAACATCAAATGCATATTTAAATTGAATGATTCTAAAACTAATAAATTACTTTTGGTCAAAAGACCGCTCCCGTCTTTTTAGTGTTAAATTATTTTATTAATATTTAACCCGTCTCATTAAAGCCGTACTCTAGAAACAAAACAAAAACTATTTTCGCACATATTGCCTTCTCTAGTATTTCTAACTCAATGGTCGTCGGCCATTATTCTCCTGCAGCTAAATGTATTACGACCTCACTCACTCCCTTGCTTCATTCACATTTCCTTCTCCCTACGGAATGTTCCATGTATATAAAGTATTTGGAATTCTCATAAAATCTCAACAATATATTTATTCAATTAACAACAATTTTTAACAATTTCCTTGTTTTAATTTGATTTTCATTATAAAATACATATATCAAATTGTCACAGCTCCATGTAAGGCTTCTTTTGGCGATTAATTGAACACATTTTATGATAAAGATATTGGCATTATATTGAAGAGATCTAAAGAAGAAGAAAAAGTTAAAAATCATAATTTAAATGAATTATTTTGAAAGTAGAAATATATCGTCGTGGAACAATATCATCGATATCGATAAAACGCATTATCGACATCGATATGATGAAGTGTAGGTCAAGAAATATGATAAAGGGAGTAGTAATGATCGCAGTGCACGCGTTCACGTCACACAGCCGCAGGAGAGGCGCTTTGTCAGTTCCATTTCGCCTTCTGAGCGAATATGTCCGCGCGCAGGTTCTGGGAGAAGCATATGCCTAATATCTGAAAATTATAACACTCTTATTTAAAAAGTAAGTAACATCGGTGATTGTCAAAATTTCTGGAAGGCAATCCCTGAGAAAAACTAATCATATTAATAAATTGTAATAAATTTTGACTTTAGGTGCATGGCCAATTGAAGCTATACAAAAAAAACACTGCTACATTTAAAATAAAAACAAACAACTATTTTATACATATTATTAAAACAAATCATATAAAATTAAAACGAAAACTAAAACTACGAACACACAGAATAAAATTATAAAAGACAGCAACAAAAAGACAGACTCACTTGTGCAAAAGCAGTGCATACGGCGGCAGTGGCAACAATCAACAGATTGCGATCGAACCATTCTTCGGCCGCCTCTAAACAACCTTTATCGTATATTATCTTACTAACATCATTGCTCTACAAACAAAAAGAAATAAGAAACATAAATATAAAATCAATACTAAGCGACTTATACGTAAAAAGCAACTAATTGCAAAACTGTCATAGTACAGAATTTAAATTACATAAAAATAAATAAAACGTATACTGTATTATACAGAATGATTCGGTTGAAAGGCATATTTTTAACAATTGAACCAGCCAATATATAAAAGTGACTTTGGCAATATCATCCCTTCTATTGGGAGGTTGGAGGATCTTGTCTTAATCTTATATTCACAATAGTAACAGCTATAAAACAAATGTATACGCAACCAAAATGCATGAAAAACAAAACATCAATTTACGAATAAGAAACCTTAATCATGAGCGCAGTCACACATCCGCCGACAATTTCAGGATAATGCGTATCGATCCACTCCTCGGCGGCGCGAAAACAACCGCGCTCATAAATCACACGATCATTCGGTTGCTATGGTAGCCAAATAGATAAAATTAATCCAAAATGCCATGAATTTCTATTTATTTTCTTTTAGTTTATACGAACTTCAAAGTTTTTTCTTAAACATACTCTCATTATAAAATTTCATATGCTAATAGTTGCTTGTGGACTCTGGATAACTATTTTTTTTAAATCATCATTAATCCTAGTTCTTTATTACACATATAGATGTTAGAAAAATAAATATATACATACATAAGTAGGTTTCCGCACATCATAGCCGCACTGCTTATTCCTGATGATGTCTTGTGGTTTACTCCTACAACAACTGAAGGGTACACCGCAAGCTTCTCGTGATCCGACAGCACCGGAGGAGCAATTGAAATAAGCATTTCTATCCCAGTCTCTAGGGCCTTCCACACCGCAGCATTGAAGCTGTAATAAAACAACTTTATCATGACAGTAGCATCATTTGGTCTGTATCATTAGGAACATGAAATATATATGAATAACACCGAATAAAATTATACAATGATAAAGGTCAATGACATGAGACACAGGACCAGATTTCGAAACGAAAAGAAAATCGTTTATTAGCATAAGCACTAAAGGCATGCGCTTGCTCATCGTTAGACTTTACCATGACTTCGAAAAGGTGTATGACGAGAAGAAGACCACAAGAAACTCGTCAATCATGGTCTCTACATAAAATAATAATAATAAAAAAAAAATTAACTCAGAAAAAAAGTAAATAACAAGTTATATATCAGATTGCACAATGGTTACAATAATAAATGTTATAAAATACATGTATATGTCTTCAAGCCATCTTAATTAGTTAAATTCAAAATTACTTGAAGTTAAGGACTCTACAAATCATACTAATCACTCAATTTCATCCAGTCTATACAGTGTTCCAGAATTCATTATCTTAGAACATGTCTGATTATTTGTAGAACATTACAAGCTTCTGATACTTTCATTAATCTCCAGTAACAACATAACTACTTATGTATATTCTACTCTCTTTGAAGTTCTCAGAAGTAACTCATACAAATACTATTGAGGTAATGAAAGACTCATAAACTTTTTATAACTCCCTTAGCCATAGTTCCTTACCCAGTCTTCTTGTATCCAGTCAATAAGATTCTGTTGATCAGGATCTTCTCTATAATGAGTAATAAATGTTTGGAATCCACTTGTAGCTTTAAATTTAATCTGAAACAAATTAATAATAAGATTATGTGTTTATTTACTTGGCATACATTGATATGTCAATCACAGTAGAAATCACTAATCACTACGAGATGCATTTGAATAATTTGTGGCATTAGTTAAAAAAAACTTACCCAGTCTTTAAAAACAAATCCTAACACGCCAGCAGTTATCTCAGCAAGTAGAAGTAAACATAGGAACACGGTGTACTGCAAAATAAACAAAAGATAGTGTCACCAATACTTCAGTGTTGCTTGTTTAAAAAAACTATTTCTCATAAAATCATTATTATATCTTATATTTTACAAAATAAAAAGTATACTAATGAAACTGAAATAACTGTGTTTTTAAGTTGTTAAAAAACAAACTGGCACAGAACTCAATAACAATGCGATTGATGCATTAAAAACAATGTCACCTAGAGACCTTTGTCTTAACCTAATTACCAGACAATAAATAACAAATGTTTGTGATTAAAAAACATTAAGTTTATACATTCATGGACTCTGCACTAAAGCTATAACAGACCGCCTTAGAGACAAAGACTATAGCAATTTATAATACAATAATAACCGGAATTTCTAATAAAATTTTCATTCTGCATTCCTTAATCCCGCTGATCACCCATACATTCACTAGTTCACTGAATATTAATTGTAAGAGGTCATTGACAAATCAATTACTCACCAATGCAAGCAAAAACGTATTCTCACGCAATGCGCCGACGCATCCAGTAAATCCAATTATAAATGTTATAGCACCTGAGAATGGAAATATAACAAATTTTATAAATATATATACATTTTATATATGAAAAGTGAAAAAAAAAATAGGAAAATTATAAGTGTATTTCTTACACTGGTTAGGCAGCAACATGTTTCTAGTACACTTACCAACACATATTAAAACAAATGCAGGATCTAATGCAACATTAGTAAGTCTTGAGAGATTGTTAAATGTGTCTTTTTCTGTCCACGCCCACACACCAATAGCCAGTACTATTAGGCCCATAAACTGAAATTTTACCATATATTTTTACTAACAAAGCTGTTTGCCATTAGTATCGGAGATATCAGTATAAACATATGCTTCAAAGTGATCTAAACCACTAAATTAACAAACTATATAACCTAAGGACACCTGAGTTCTGTCCTTCTCTCTGATTGTACCCGTCTCATCTCTTTGTGTAATTCAATTAATCAAAATAAGCTTTAGTGGATTGTGATTTAGGGACTATAAAATATGCAGATACTATATAACACATTTAAACTATTATAGAAGCTTAACGGTATAACATTAAACTGCATCATCAGATAAAAACATATCATATCTTAGACCTTAGAAGATTAAGATTATAATGAAGAAATCTCAGTAATAAAGATATTTAAAATTATAAAGATATAAACACTAAAACAATTGTTTTATTGTTTATTTGCTTTATTAATAAAATAAAACCTTGATTTCTGGGAAACAATGAATAGTGGCAAAACAACAATCTAATATGAATATATCTAACAATGAACTATGATATTTCGATTATGTAGTCAATATATTATAAATTATTGCACAGTAATTGTGCTTTACTGTATACGTGTACTTACCCAGAACAAAACATTAACTCCAAATATAACATATTTGAGACAACAACTAACTTCGGTAGTATCACGCCGATATTTTCTTACACCAGGCATTTTAAACTTAACTTAGAACTAAATCATCTCAGTTTAATAATACTACAACACTTCAGGAATGTATGAAAGGGCTTTAACTTAAAAAATAGTCTAGATCAAAACCATTGAATGAAAATTAGTAAAAGTAGGCCAGCCTAGTAGAAAAAACAAGCAAGAATGAACTCGAGTTTACTCAAGGTATACAGAATTACGATACCACGTAGTAAAAATAAATAGAGTAGTACAGCATGATTACTCAACATCAAAACTAAAAGAGATGCAACTATTAAAACGTCAAAATAGTATGCGTTTTTCATAAAGACACATTATATTTTACTTCGTTCAGAAATGTACTATAATAAGAAAGCGTTCGGAAATAATTACTAATCGCTTTTTACTCTTCTAATTTGTATTAAGTTAAATGTAAAAATGTAATAATATACATTAAAGGTAGAACATATATAATAAAAAGTAATACATCATTCGCTCTATGTAGGTATTTATGTTATTAGTGTAAATTTACACTTATTTGTGTATTATTTTATATTTATAAACTCTTTAAGATGACAAAATAAAAAATAGAATATTGACAATAAATAATTTAAAAACTTTTTATTTAATTTCCAACATGTATTATTTGTTTTAAAAAAAAAAATTTAATCAAATTTATTATGAAAGATGAAGAATTCCAGCTTTAATTGTTACACATATTCCCTCCAGCAGTATTCTTTAGTATCCAAAATATGTAGTCGCTGACTTTTGTATAGACACCTGGAAATAAATGAACATTTTTAATACACTGAAATAAATGTTTAGGCATAATTTTAAAAATTTTAAACGTTTCAAACTCTACCTGGATATCTCGGATCAGCACAACCGATACCCCAAGACACCACACCTGGAATAAAAAATTAAATCAAAAGAATTGAAGACTTTGTCTATTATAAAATTACTGCAACTATTTCGCTTGATAGAACAACGAAAATGCTTACCAGCTTGAATATATCTTCCATCATGAATAACAAGAAGAGGACCTCCACTATCTCCCTGGAAATTAATGAGCGAATGAAATAAAAATTACGTCATAATCTGTTGTTGCGTATGTATTCCATCTGACTGGGTGCTATTTTTATATTAATTTTATATATCGTTAGTAGAAATCATATATTTATGCATTGTACAATACTTAATTTAATATGTATTATAAAGGGAATTAAAAAAAAACAATGTATATTATTTCAGCGCATTTCTCTACTTTTGTTTTATAGAGTTAATCAATTTATGCCGTGAACGGTTCATATATGAAGTAAACTTACTAGTACATTATAGTATATCAAATGTTAACAACAATATTATTAGCTAGAAACTAAAAAATACCTGACACCCGTCTTTCCCTTTTGAATAAGCGCACATCATTGTTGGCGTCAAATGTGGTTGTAATTTTGTCGAATAGCACTCGTTGTAAGGTAATATTTTTAATGATGCTCTCATTAATACCTTTGAAGATGCCAAATTTACACCCATTCTACCCCAACCCACTATAATACCGCCGTAACCAGTGAAATCTTGACCTGTGTTTTAAAGAAAACATATATAAGAGAAAAATATTAGAAAAAACAGTATCGAGTTAAATATAAAAGAGAAGGCGTGTCGAATAAAATGTATATTCTTAATAGAATCGCGCGTAAAGAAATGAGACAGATATCTAAAATGAAGTAGGTTTTAAAAATGGACACATCGTATCATGTAGAACCATATTAGTCAGCTGGACTTATTAACGCGTAATAAAATGGTTCCTTGTATTAATTTCGCCTCTTTGTCCGATAAAGATTTTTTTTAAATATAAACAAGTATATACAATACCCACTTGGTTTCGGCAAACAAATAGGAATAATTTTATTGGTGAAAATAACTGATTGATTCAAAGTTGCAATCGCTATATCGTTTTCGTCACGAACCGCCGTCGAACTAAAATCTTCATGTATTTTTGCGTGTAATATTTTTCTAAACACAACATCTGATAGGTCATCCAAATTATCCAATCCCAATAAAACCGACATCTCTTTGAAATTGTCCCTAAAACAAGAATATTAAATACAATTTTCTGAATCTCTGAATTTCTATTTTCCATTTTTAAAATTGTTCACGTTTTATTAACTTGATGTAGGCATTTGTTTTATTGTATTATAATACGTGCTTATTAATTAATTTTATTGTAGGACATAATATCGAGCCTTATTTATATTTTTTGAACTTGTAAATCTTCGATTATTAACAAAAAATCAATGTCAAACTTGCCATTTGAAACAATGTCCTGCACTTAGAACGTGAACATCGGTGACCAATGCACCACCGCAATGCATCCTAGCATCTTTCATAATAGCGACCGTCCATGGAAACGAATGAGGGGTAGCGCGACGCCCTCCCACTATCCTCATTGACAAAACTGTGTCTGATGCGACTCCACATTCTGTAATATATTATAGTACCTGCTATTCTAGCTTACAAAAACTATACAAATTGTGGAAAGTAATTTCTTCAATTTACAGGTTTAATTATTATTGTTCTATGTTAGTACTACGACACAAACGAATATTAATGAATTATGAAAAAAATATTTTTATAATTAAAAAAAAACTTACTGCAATCATGTGCTGTCACCACCTAAAATTGAATTCAAAATTAAACGTAAAAGTAATTCGTATTAAAAGAAAAAAAAAGAATAAAAGCTGACATACCTTTAAAATTAATAATAAAAATATACAAACAGGATAAAGCATTTTGTCTTTCCACTTTTCACCCACATGTGTCGATTAAACTAAATGCGTGGGCCGAATTCACGCTTTACTGTAAGTAATCATTATCGTTATCAAAACTAAGCGATACAAAATCCAGCTAAATTGAATTAGATTCGCTTGAAGCCACTTGCTAAATCAATAAGCAAACAATACTATGCACCCACATTTGGGATAAAATTAGGAAAAAAAAGGTTTGTGCAAACGGCACGTAATACTTAACTATATTTTCATATCGCAATGACGTCATTTTTAATTAAAATTTCTGAGGAAGACTTTGGATGTAATTCAAAAGTTGTAACTTCAAATTCTTGTATAACATTTTTTAACAAATCGTATATTCATATACATTTAAGAAGTATTCCAACAACAAAATCGTCTTTTGTCTAAACACGCCTTAACAATACAAAATTATGAGACCAGCAATTAGTTCCATCAAATATGTAATCCTATTTATTTTATAATTGAAAAACACAAATAAAAATGTAATTATACTTTTTTACGGCTGAATAAGTCTTTGTTATATTCCGTTTATGAAACATTAAATTATATACCTATATTATGGAACCTTAGACCTTTTGAAAAAAAGTATATATGTGCGTATTTAAACCACGCTTCAAATTATTAGATATATGTAGGTAAATAAAATGATTGATTATTAAAAAAAAGTAATTCACAGGGTGATATTATTTTAATAAAAAATACATTTAAGAAGTTATCATTTATGAATGTTACGTTTCTCCATTTCGACAGTAATATGCATCTTTTGTTTGTTCTTTAATCCATTTTATATATTTTTGTACAACTGTATATACACCTGAAAGTACAAGAAATAAATAGATTAATCTCTTCTTACCTTTGACTGATAAAATTATAGTTCTTTCTTTCTTATTATACAAAAAGAAATTCTAAAAATGAGTCTAAACAGGTATTAATATTTTTAAAAAATATTAAATTAATTTAGTCGAGTTCAGATATTAAAAATAAACGTGACAGTAAGCCGTATAAAGTCTTTTTAAATTAGTTAAATCATATTCGCATTTAACCTAAGCCGCATTTAATTTATTTAATTAAAATATACGTAAATAATTTAAAATAAAATTACCTGGAAAATCAGGCTTAGCACAATCGATTCCCCACGAAACGATTCCTGAAAATTCCACTTCATAATTAAAAATATTATTGTTAATAATCGCGGTAATCCTGAGTTTTATTTATGTCAATAATGATATTAAGAAATAAAATTTTACAAATCCTTACCAACTTGATACCATCTGTTATCATTTCTTTTGGGGTGTGTAGCAAATAGAGGACCTCCACTGTCACCCTATGAAAGATATTAAACATTTTACATGTGATGACTTTGGTAGGTCACATATGTCATCAAAAGAATTATTATGTGAAATGAAATGAAAATCGTTTATTAGCATAGGCACTAAAGGCGTGCGCTTGCTCATCGTTTGACTCTACAATGGCTTCGGAAAGGCGTATGACGAGATGAAGACCATATACAAATTAGACATGCGCAGTCAAATGGTAGTTACGATGATGAATGGTAGTAGCTATATAAAACGAAAGGAGTGTGTCCTGCCAATTTGGACGACATACATGAATCTTTTTAAGCCAGCATATTTCTAGTCACATCCAAACTATTATAAAACAAAATAGCCGAAATACGTGGTTATCTTCTAAATCACCTGACATGCATCCTTTCCATTGCTATAAGCACACATCATGGTTTCCTTAACAAGATTATCTCTATATGTTGTTGACTTTCTACATTGTAATGGTGATACTATTTTTACTTTAGTTTCAAGTAAATATCGTGATGATGTAGAGGCGCCTTGTCTTGTTTTCCCCCAACCGGCTACAGTTAGTTGAATGTCATCGAAGTTTGTTGCTAGAAAAATAGTCCTTAATTAACAAAAATAAAAATTAAACCACCACGATTACGATGGCTATAAAGCTTTCGAAATGTCTGATTAGAAATAATTAATGCTATATGCAATTAATTTTAAAAAATAAACTAAGTACAGTACAGTGGTCATGAGAAGAAGCTAAAGATTGTTCTTAACCTAGACCTAGATGTGTTTCTAGATCTAAATCAGTTTGATAATATCCAGTACTTTCGTCTCCTCAAGCCGTCATTACGTCGTAGCCTAGAGTATTAACTCTGAAATATATATATATATTCCCTATGATATAATATGTACTCACATGGATTAGGCAAGCAAATAGGTTGAACCTTATTAGAAAAAGTGATTTCTTCATTAAATTTCAAAATAGCAATATCATTTATATCACGTACAGCGTTCGAAGTGAAGTTTGGATGCTTTACACCATCACTTAGTTTTCTAGTTTCATGATTGGAAGATAAACGGTCGTGCATACCTATATGTATTGTTAGATCTCTATAATTTACTCTGAAACAAAATTATTAAATATAACTATTCTATTAACGAGTTTTTTTATTGCTGTAATTTATGTGCTTTCTATTAATAATTTGAAATTCGAATTTGAGCTCTAAAATTGTAATAAAAATAAATAGAACATACATATACAATACACATTCATTTGTTTTGTTATTTGTTTTTATTTCCAATTTCAAATTAAGAACACTATTATTTGTGTGAGGATTTGGATCGTTCGGACGTAGCTATAAAACGCATTGGTGAAAGGATGCGCTTATTGAAAAAAACAACACTATTAAGTACTTACCCAAATGCGACACAATGTCCAGCGGTCAATACATGCCAACTAGTGATGATGGCTCCTCCGCAATGTAGTCGTGTGCCTAATGTGAGTGCTACAAGCCATGGATAAGTGTGGGGAGCTACATTCGTTCCGCCAACTATCCGACGGTTTTCTGAACTAATGCCGCATTCTAGATATACAACATAATAATTATTTTTCTATTATTTGATGTTTCTACAAGCGTCTATGTTTTATACCATGTAGTGCTATGTTTACACCATGAACACATTCTAACTAATTTTCAATAAAGACTATGGAGGAAGATTATAATTATAATAAATAATATTGAAATGTATCCAATTATCTTACCGCAAGTTTTGTCTATCTTCTCATTATGTGCCTAAAACAATTTTTATGGTTAGGTTTCGGCTTAGAAGTAGTCAGGAAAATTAAAGAAGTACGTTTTATCAACTTGAACAATGCACACTCTTATTAAGGTGTCCGAGCAGAAACAAAAGAAGCGCGATCACGAATTCACGAACTTTCGAATGAACTTCGCGATTTTACTATGCAAATTTTAGGAGTGTTCCTTTAAGCGTTTCTCTGTACATTCTCAAAAATTCGTGACAGAAATCAGGGGGCTGCTGACATTTTCCCTGTCAATCATTTTCGCTCATGAATCATATCATAAATATGATCACAGACAGCTATATGTTTATTCACTTTTTTCTTGTAGCACATTTTATGTAGCAATTAAAATTTTTATAATAAAAAATAAAAGTTGTTTTAAAAAAACCTAATTCATCACCTGACCAATTACAATTGTGATAAAAAATACAAAAAATATTTCCTTCATTTTCATAAAACTACAAGTTAATTTTCAGAACAACAAAAAACAACATTATGTAAAGAATACAATTGCAATTAAATAAATTGAACAAAGATTTTAATTAAAGAAATAACTGAGCGTATTGTAGGTACTTGTACAAATCATATGAACATTTTGTTCATTTTTACTCATTATTTTTGTTTTTATTTTTCTTCAATTAACATTAAAAATTATGTGAATTTACAAGCCCACGTCATGGCATGACATAGTCCATAAATGAGGAGAATTTTATCACTAACTAGATAGCTGGTAAATAATTGAAATTAAAAAAAAACACGCTTTGTATTTTGAAATTATTACTCGGTTTATTAATATAGGTACTTCCTCATCTGTATAGATTACAAGAGTCTAAAAATAAATCGTTTTTAATTATTTCTGACAAATGTATAAACAACCCCACATTTACGATGTTTACATAAAATTCAATTCCTTTTTTTCTAGGTAAATGATGCAATGTATAAAAAACACACATAACACGTCACGAATTGCGTAATTCTAAAAAATAATTAAAACTTTAAATTCGTATGTATGAGCTTGAAACAGTAGAACAGTATTAGGCATTTGAATTACCCATCACGATCCGATGACGATGTAATAATAATAATAATAACAATGGATTGATGAGCCCCAATTCAATTGAATTTCAAGTAAATTCTGAAACAATTGATTTTCGCAAGCGTCACGAAATTTTATTGCACTCAATTGTTCTTGTATAAGTTCAAGAATACTTACAACTATTGTATTAGTTATTCTATCCATTTAATACGAGTATATAAGGCTTTTTCGGTTATAACTAATTAGTGTTTACTACGGAACAAACCTTTAATTCTAATTTACGAATAACAAAGTTTAGAATTAAATTTTATAAAAATGACTGCAGCTGACTTAAAGAACAATTGTGATAATGAAAAATATAATAATGTGGACATTAAAACTATAACTGCTAAAGACATTGGCACAGATTATTCGTTTAAGCAGAAATTTTATTGGCCTAATGTGATGGGTTTTATATTTTTACATACTATGGCTATTGTTGGTTTCATCTATGTGCTGGCTGGGCTGCCGAAGTGGCAAACTTATTTATGGAGTGAGTACACACCAATTAATTTACATACATTCAAAATCATATTAAGTTCAGTTGAATGAATTGTACACAGTGCTTTGAACCGTGAGGCTGAGAAATCGTGTAGACCAGTGGTTCCCAAAGTTGACTGGAATTCCACCTTTTGGCTGTCTTAGAAAAATTGTGGATCCATAGTTTGGGAACTTCTGGTATAGCCGTTATTTGTGAAGATAGAGCTTGTAATCCCATAAAAATATCTACTATTATTATTGTAACCCAGACATTATTGTTTAAAATTAAAGGAAAACTAATTTAAAACATGATTATTTTCAGCAACTTTTTTACTCCTTGTCAGTACTGAGGGAGTGACAATCGGTGCTCATAGATTGTTCGCGCATAAATCCTTCAAAGCCCATCCTATACTGAATGCTATTTTAATTATTGCACAGACTGTTGCTGGACAAGTGAGTGCATACTATATTTGTTTACATCCGCTTCTTCATTTGTTAAATACCTATATACATGCTATTCTGGTAGTATCAAATATTCAAACAAAAGACCATCATGGAATTGTAAAGTCGTAATTTGCACATAATAAGTTTGAATCCACCAAAGATGGCCTCTAAATCCAGTCTCATTCTATTTACTTCGACTGTTAAATCTCTCCCAAAAAATACTCTTGAAATCTATAAAACAAATTATGAACGTTAAGATTATTTTTTAAAAATGTTATTCCTTAACTTTTAATTCTAAATTCAAATCATATTTCAGAACTGCGTATACATTTGGGTACGTGACCATCGTTTGCATCATCGCTACACAGACACCGATGGAGATCCTCATAACTCAAAGCGTGGATTCTTCTTCAGCCATATGGGCTGGCTAATGATTAAAAAACATCCTCTGATTAAACAACTTGGGCGAAATATTGATATGAGTGATTTGGAGGCTGATTGGATGGTGATGTTCCAGAAAAAGTAAGAACGTTCGTCTTCTCAAACCTGTGGCACGTAGCTTAATTGTAACTTAATGTCAAAAAGCCAAAATGTGGTCATATGCTAGACTACTATAAGAATACCTGATTTCTGCTGGAAAGAAATGTTAGGTTCCTTTGTTTTTATACTGATAGTGATAGTTCAACGAGAGGAATATGTCTATCAATCTAGACCTGGTAACAGTTGCTCTTCGCTTAAGGGCTACACTTTAGTGTAGTATGTAATTAACACGTTTATCTTTTGTTTCAGTCATTACAAAAAACTCTATTTCCTATTAGCCGTTTTCATACCGACGTTCGTGCCGGTCTACTTCTTCGGTGAGAGTTGGGGAACATCAATTTTAGTGGCATATTTCTTCAGATATATGGCACAATTAAACGGCACTTGGTTAGTGAACAGTGCTGCACATCTCTACGGCACTAGACCGTATGATAAGTAAGTGGATGCTCTACTTTTCCATTTTTCATATATTTCTAAGTATATTAACTAAATATTAAGTCATAATCGTACATAAAGAAACAACAGAAATCAACTGTTTAATATACAATGACACCTCTCGGACTCTATCATATTGCGGTTGATTTTATCTTAATTATTAATATAATTAATGACTTTTAAATTTTAATTATATTTTTAATATTCTATCTACAGATAAATACATAGGCTAATACATACATAGCTACATAAAACAGTTATATTTCAGGCATCTTCAACCAGTAGAAAATTGGTTTGTGTCGTTCATATCGCTAGGAGAAGGATGGCATAACTACCATCACGCCTTCCCCTGGGATTATAAAGCCGCTGAATTGTCAATGCATTTTAACCAATCTGCATCGTTTATAAGGTTCTTCGAAAAGATTGGCTTAGCTCATGATTTGAAAACTGCGTCTTCTGAAATGGTAAGCTTAATTATAAATATGAGAAATCAATTGAGAAGGTAACCTCCATAGTCAGACAGTCATCTCCAAACAAAACGACAATGTCAGGCAGATTTGTCTAATTTGAAAATTCTATGCCTAAGGCCCACCAACATATCATTTTATCACTAATATACTAAGAAATCCAAACAATCTTTAGGTCAGAAATCGAATTAAAAAGGTTGGAGATGGAACTCACTACGAACTCGGCAATGACGAAGCTAGAGCTGCAGTGAAAGTTTCAGTAGGACCTCTACATCCATTGAATCCATCCTACAACTCAACATTAGAAGTACCAAATGGAGTATTAAAAATACACGGACTTCCGCTATTTCACGAAAATGATATAATTAAGAACGTCGAGCTTGGCCCAAGGAAGAGGCATATTGCTTCATAATAACCTAATTTTATTGAATTACTGTGATTTGTTTATAGTTTAATACAATTACTCGTATGTTTTATGTTAGAATTTTATGTGTTGTTCTTTTGTTTTTTTTACAAGTGCATTCATTAACTTGCTATTATATAGACGTTTTTACTAAAGTACAGCTTAATATATTGATTAGGTTAATTAATACTCGAAACTGTTTTATTTGTATAATAAATAAAAATTAAGCAAATAAAATGACGTTAGCTAATAAATACTTTATTGTTTAAACTTTAATGATAACGATAGTAATGCATTATTATATAACTTAGAATTCATATGACTTTTCTTAATCACTACAAAAACATCCCCCGCGAGAGTTATGTCGAATCCAATATAGGTATTTTGTGATTCTTGTATAAACGCCAGGGTAGCCTGCTCTTCCACATCCAATGCCCCATGATACCACACCTAGGAAAAACAGGCAAATTTATTATGTGTTCTCAATCTATTAACATTTTTAAAATATTATACTCACCCAGTAATTCATATCGTTTATCTCCCCTCTCAGCTGCTAACGGACCACCGCTATCGCCCTAAAAAATTATTAATACCATTTAAATACATTGGAATACATTTACTATATCATTACGTACAAGAAGGACTTATTATCAAACCATTGAAACAGTCAGAATTAGTAAAGAAAATATTAAGAGTTTGGTATATAAAAAAAATAATATATTCTATAGGTCATAAATACATACACTACATATATAGATATCTATAATATAAAGTTATCAATAAGTTATTAATAAAATATATTCTGTCTAAATGTGGGACGAGTGAAAACAGACAACCAAGAAAAACATTTATCGACCAAATAATTGGTTAATATGACCATGTATTTAAAAAATGTGATAAGAAGTACCTGACAGGTATCCTTTTCCCCCTTATCAGGGTATCCAGCGCAGAGCATTTCATCGCTGATCATACTAGCTTCATACTTAGTTTCTCTGCATGCAGCGTTACTAAGTATTGGAACTTCCACATCTTGGAGCACGCAAGAATGATTTCGTCTTTCTGATGTTGACCCGAAGCCAGCTGCAATTGCCTTTACACCCTCATATGTATTTCCTATAAAGTTTAAAAGCACGTAACTATTTACTTTTAAATGAAGGAGATCTTTTTTATACTGTTTTACCTGGATTAGCAAATTTCCAGTGGGCTTATCACGAATTTAGTCTGGCTTTCGAATCGAGCTGTCACAAGCAAAACGGATCCGTTAGCAATCGGGATCATGAATTTTTACTAACGACTAACGAGCACCAGCAATCTATCAAATGAACGAAAGATCGAGACGTTCGAAAATTAACAAAAAGTATCTAAAATATTGTAGTTCCAAATCCGCACGCGGTGCTCAAATTTCCATACAAATCGCTTGAAGTGAACTCGGTTCGAAAGCCAGACTAAAATTCGTGATAAGCCCACAGGGTAGTACCTATGCCTATAATAAATTAAAAGTAATGTCGAGGCAAGAATTTTACATTTATTAATGTCCTGTAATTTATAAGGCAACTTGAGTCTGTTATTATTGACTCGAGCTGCTTTCTTAATAAAATATTCTAAAAAGATGTGTTTCCTCAAGTGATTTTACAATATTTTATTCTATGCCATTATTTTATACAATCCCCTTGTTATTATTTTTGTTTTTGTTTTTATTTATTCATTTACACATGTACAGTATTTATAACAATAAATAGGCCAAATTCTTGTCGAATATGGCTGAATGGAGAGCTGTCAGTTTTTGTGGATCTTTAAGAAAAAGTAAATAGATTTTTATTTGTTTAGCTACATGATTGTTTTGTTTTGGTAAATTTGATTTTTTGAATTTGATGATTTGGTAAAAATAATCAAACCTCCGTCATAGATGAATAGATACATAATTTTTATTCTTACCATCATCATGAGGAAGACATATCGGTTTCACTGTGTCGGTAATATTCAGTCTTTCATTTAAATAAAGCAGTGCAATGTCATTCTTAAAGGTCGTATAAGAGAAATTGTGCGATATAACTTTTAATACAAATCTTGTTTCTGGACGCTTTGTTACATTGCAACGATTGTGTTCTCCGAATGTCACTCGTATCATAAACCACATTAGACTGAAAATAAATTGAAACATTATTCAAATTCAGAGTACCAAGTCGATCTAACTAAATTTACGTTTATTATTATTTTTTAAGAATATATATTTACATATTCTTTTACCAAATCTATAAGTTCTAAAATGGCTATAAACTGGACTTATAATATCTATATGATAAGTTAATTATAAAAATAAGTTAACAGTTACCCCTTAACACAATGTGCAGCAGTTAGTACATATCTGTCATTGATTAGAATACCACCGCAATAGAACTTCTCAAAGTATGAAAGACGAGCTATCCATGGAAATTCGTTCACAGCTGTCTCATCACCACCAACTATTCTTGAGACTTCATTTCTTTCTCCACAACCTGAAAAAAAGATATCAGAACAAAACTGGCACAAACATAAAACATACAAGAACTAAATATACATATGACATTTACTACAATCAAGGATTACATCCACAACTCTAACCACACTATCATATATAAAAACATATATAAAATATACAAAAAAGATTACTCACGGCAATCGCATTTTGTTTTTCCTCGTTCTACATCTTCTTGTACTTCTTCTGCAACTTCCGATGCCTTTACAAAATAAAGCTAACTTTACCAACGTTATCAAATATAGACATTAATTTTCTAAACGAAATAAAACTACAATATTACACTACACTTTAGCGTAAAAGCAAAAAACACACACTCACCAAACAAAAAGATAAACAAAAGAATAAAACAAAAGTTTGTTGCCACATTTCGTATTGGAATTTCCGTAAACAAAGTTGCCTATTCGAAAGTTCAAGAGGCAATGTGAATAGGAAGGAATCTGGGATCTAAAACGTGTTCCCGCCAACGACCAGTGCCATTGATCCCGTAACACCACTATGTATGTATACACATAACTATGAATACCTACTTATTATAGTATTATGTCTTTAAGTGGATTTATGTAAAAAATATTATACATCAATTATTTATTAAATAAATAAAAAATATTAAATCAAATTAGACAATTGAGAATTAAATTATTAAGTAAAAGTTAAGTTTTTAATGCCCAAAAAGACCAAAATATTTTAACTAAAACAAATCATAGTTAGTTGACTAAATTGTAAATATTTAATCCGATTATTCAAAAACTATGCCGATGTAGTAAGCGACATTTAATTTACTCAAAACATGTTTGTTAGAAACCTTACGAAATACTTTCATTGTAACGAACGGCACCGATGCTTCATCTACCGCTTAAAGTTCTTAACTAATATTTCAATCATTTCTGTTTTCAAAAATATAAACAAACAAATCTGTATAATATTTTTTTTTAATCGGACAATTATTCACATAGTAGCGCTGCAATAACAGCCGTCTTCGGTGTTGTCTTTAATCCAGTCTAAATATTTGGTTACCCTGGTGTAGACACCCGGATAGCCTAACCGTGCGCAACCGTAGCCCCATGACACTATGCCTAAAACAACAAACAAAATGATATTAGAAGTGTACCTTTACTAAAATCCTTAATAATTTCAACATGCTTACCAATTAATTCATAAACATGGTCGTTATTTTCTAATATCAATGGACCTCCACTGTCTCCCTAAAATGGTATTACGTATTTAAAAAATATAGAAAGTGAACAATCGATAATAAGTTCTAAGTTGAAAATAAATATCCTAATTGAAAACTTAGATCACCTCTAACCACGTATGAGATTGATTTGAATCTTAATTTCGTCTTTAGTTATAACCTCACCGTACAAGCATCTTTATGGGCAGTCTCAGGATAGCCAGCGCACATCATAACATCTTTAATCTTTGTTGCGTTGTAATTAGTCATTTTGCATGCTTCATTACTTAGCACAGGGAGTTCTGCTTCGAGCAATGTGCAGGACCAATTGCCAGTCTCGGCTTTAGCACCCCACCCTGATACTATTGCCTGATTTCCAGTATATGATTTTTCTAGAATAAAAAAACTTTTATAAAATATTGTACATACTTACATATTTTGCAACATAATAATACTACTAATTTAGAATTTTGACTGATATCTGGATTTAATGGATTCTTCTTTGTTATAGCATTTGAAACATCGTATTAAAAACAAAATAAACGCGATAGTATGCCCCTTAAAGTCTTTTAAAGCACTTAAATCATATTTGATTATCTTTTGTCCCTTTCATTTAAATATTGAAAGAAAGGGACGAAAGAAAATTAAACCGACTTTGAATTTAAAGTATTTGACCGTTATACTAAATCCTTAAGTTTACAAAAGTAACTTACCATCATTAGGCGGAAGACAAACAGGTCTTATTGCGTAAGAATAAGGCACAGCTTCGTTTAGCATTAACAGTGCGATATCATTACTAAGCTCGGTCAAAGTAAAATTGTGTGCGATTATTTTTAAAACGTATCTTGTTATTGGACGTTGTGTCTTTATACATCTGTCATGTTCACCAAATGTTACTCGGAACATGAACCACATGAATCTAAAAGCATATAGCATCTAATATGTATAAGAGATTACAAAATTAGCGCTTATTTTCCCATATTAACTCATACTCATATAAGTTTATCATCCTAAGAAAATAATAATATTACAATGTAACAGGCTAACGGTTAAGTAATAACTTTATATTAGTACAAATGCAGTCAAGTTAGTTTTTGTTTGGCACCTGTCCAAAGAACTTGGCACAAACTTAGGTATTACTCAACCATCATAACTGTGCACCTGTTCTCAATGACGTCATGACATCTCCATTATACTACTAATAATACACAAGAGACGCATTCTACCCGAGTGCACAATTACGATGGTCGAGTAAAGTTGCGTGTTATACTAACCCCTTAACACAATGTGCAGCACTTATAACGTATTTATCATTGATTAAGGAAGCACCACAACCAAACGATTTGTGGTACAATAAACGAGCGAGCCATGGGAATGCATTGACACTTGCTGCGGAACCGCCAACTACCCGCGGCTCTTCGTTGCGTTCTCCACAACCTTAAAACATGTTGTTTAAATTGTATATAGCAACATTTTACAATAATAATTATTATAATTTATTTATTAGAAATCTTTACAAAACACTCAGTACAATATACTCCCCTATGGTATACATTTGACCGATATATTAATTTGTTTTAGTTTATTTTCAAGAGAGTGTATTTAGCTATATCCGTAATGTAATAATGTATGAACGGAGATAACAGCTACCACAGATAGCTGTCACCGTGGCTATGCCAGCTCCACGAGACAAGTGAGACTAGTAGGCCTGACTCTTTTCTAACAGTCAATACTCACTGCAGTCGCATGTGGGTGCTTCGTAAGCACTATATTTATAAGGCCAATGTTGCGTGTTGTCCGCATATGATTCTTCTTTTATTATTACATCTTGCGCCTGAAATTCCATGTTAATGTTTTTAATGACAAACCTTTGACCAGATTAGTCAAACCCGTGACGGGCAACCATGAAAAAATAACAGAGTAGGCGAAAGTACTACATAGAGAATAAATCGCTGTAACTTCAGAGTCTCTGCCTACCCCAATAAGAATATGGGCGGAGCTTATAATATTTACATACGTTGATATAGTATGTATATATAGAATAAAAAAACTTCATATAATAAAATTGATGTGTAATTTTTGATAATTAATATAACTTACATTATAAACAGAGATCGGTGCAAAACACATTAAAATAATTAATCTTAAACACATTTCTAATTACTCGAATATTCACTGAGTTAATTAATTTTAAGACATGATTTGAACACGTGCTTTCTTTTATCCGTATGATCGGATTTTGGTACAACTAACTCATGTCTTCGATCTCAGAAGGCGCCGGATAACGGGACTAAAATGTTCCTAAATGTTTTTGTTTTTATTTTAGCATACATAAACCCAAGGACAAATAAATCATACCACTTGATATTAAACATTTTATAATTACTATAAGCGAAATAAAGATTTTTTATTTTGATTTTTGATTGATTTAGTTGTTATTTTTATTTGTAATTGTTTATTTTTTTTATTAAATATTTTTCAAATAACAAATAACATATTATAATTAAATGCGTGAATTGAAGTAAAAATATTTTTGGTTAGAATATTGCTAGAAATATAATTTTTGTTCATGTTGATATCAAACCATATACTTTTTTGAAATTGTAATTAGAAATAATAATTTTAATATTTAATTGTAAAATTAATACGTTAATATTAAAACATGAATCCATTTTAGGACTCCACGAAGAGGAAATGTAAAGTTAATTTGGCAATGACCTCAAAGGCCAATGAACCAACTAAACCTTGTCAACCTGCATTGCTAAACTATATTTAAACAAATATAGCGTTTAAGCAATACATTTTAAAGGCGATTTTAGTGTGAAAAGATTCATGAAAACACTGCAGCTGAAGAATTTAGTTTATGCAAAATTTTGTGGAGTAAAATTACAACTACAGGAGCCGTTTTATATTGTTGTATTTTAAATTTAAAACTAAATTATGAATTGGAGCTACGAAATTGTTTTTTTTTAAACATCCACTTTAGATTAGACATCAACTGATTTAAAATTAGAACAATTAGTCCAATTTTTTAAAAGAAATGATTAAATGAATTATATTAGCAATAAAACAAAAACAAATAATTTTAATTATATTTTATTTACACTAGTTATATATTTATGGCTTTTTTACAATTTTATGGCGAAAAAATATTATAATAATACATTTTAAATTTTATCAAAAACTTTGACTGTTAACAATACCTTTATTTATGTATTATGGACCAAATATCAAAATTTATGTATTCATTTTAAATCGTAATATTATTATCTAGAACTATATCTAACAATAAGTTATGAGATTCCAAGAATTGTTTAGATTTAGTATTTAAACTAAATCGTGTACATCACTTTGTATCTATCCGGAACAATAGCAGCCGTCTTTTGTATTTTCATGAATCCAATCCAGGTATCTTGTGACTCTGGTGTAGACGCCTGGATATCCGACACGAGCACAACCATTACCCCACGACACTACGCCTGAAAAAATACAATGAAATGTAACCCACACAAGCGCCCGGAGCATGATGCCCCTTACCCCTTCCCCCTCACTGTACCGCTGCGGTCGAAACAAATGTATAAGTATTCGTAATATTTATTAATTAAGACATTATAAATTTGTATCTATTTTTTATTTATTTATTCTATTTAAGAGTTTATTTCATTATTAGTTTTATCTGTGCGACTTCTCCGCCTGATGTTAAGCTAGAATGTAGATCAGGAATAACCGTAGAAAGAGGATAAGTAATATAAATATACCTATTAATTCGTAGCGTTTGTCCTGTTTCCTTTCTGTGATTAGAGGACCACCGCTGTCGCCCTGGAAATTGCAATGTTTCTTATATTAGGAAATGATTTATAGATCAATTATACATTGTTTTTTAATGATTCGTATCATAAAGCCGTTCAGATCCATTTCATCAATGGAATCAGTTAAATGCAGTGAATAATACTCAAATTATTCCAATCTACAAAATCTCTGCCGGCAGCATTGTACTTTTTATAATGTATTTCGATCTATGTATCTATAATCAGGCAAGAACTAGCAAATGTATGTAATAAAGTTCTATCTATGTGTGTAGTCAAAATATCTAGAAATATACATGTATGTCGGAAATTAAAAAAAGTTATATATTACGCATAAATAAAGTATTTAAAATAAGTTAAACCATATACTCGAATAACCTTAAACATGAAAATATAAATTGTGGTTAAAAATCTTACTTGACAGGAATCCTTTTGCCCTGATTTGGGGAAACCAGCACACAACATGTTATCAGTAATAGTTGTTGGGGCATATTTGGTTGCTTTACAGTCCTGGTTGGACATGACAGGCACCTCTACCTCTTGTAGGGTGCATGACGACTTCCCGTTTTCAGTTAGAGTGCCCCACCCCGTTGCTACTCCTTTCACACCAACGTAGAGGTCATCTGTAATTCATTTGTTTTATAACTAATTTTAAGACGACTAAGAGTAGCTGGTGTTTAATGCTACTACTGATATATCACTGCTAATACTGACAAAAATTAGCTGATAGCTTAATGGTCGCCTATGTACCATTTTGTACGTTTATTATTATATATAAAGCTTTATAAATTAGTTAGAGTTAACTTACGATCATTAGAAGGTAAACATATAGGTTTTATTGCATCTGAAACAGGCACTCGCTCGTTCAGTCGTAACAACGCAATGTCGTTGTCGAAATTAAGAAAACTGAATTTGTTTACAACAGCCCTTAGGACAAATCTGGTTTCGGGTCTTCCTGTGGCATTACAATGATTGTGCTCGCCAAATGTCACTTTTATCATGAACCACATGAAACTGCGGAATAATAAAATATAAAGTTTATCAATCAGTAACAACTGTGAATTATTTATTAATGAATACAGAAATATTAGTTTAACCATTTATAGCACCTTGTATACTAACTACACTAACAAATTCCAAAATTAAATAATAACAAAAAAAGAAAAAACCAATGAAACCCAGCATAAATTAATAATCATTATTCAAGGTTCATATATAAAAACAAAACCTTAAAAATACATGTATTTATATACAATACAACCTATAATAAAACCATCTATTTAAGAAACTGTACGTAGTGAAGTCATAAAGGGTTAAAAAAAACTAGCTATCACTAGCTCTAATAAATCTATATTTGACATACTACATCTCTCTCTTGATTGGTCGAAAATGACCGCGAAGTTAAGACGATAAAATAGACCGAATTTTAACAACAACAATGAGCCATTATAGAGATTTTATAACCAAATTAAAAGCTATAGTAACTAACGAAAGTATTTCAAATTTTATACACTTGTTTTTAGTGTTATTTGGTGTTTATTGTTATTTTTAAACAATTAGAAACTACATAGAAACAAAATGTGTTATTTACAAAGTCATTAAATTAATATATTTATTTTAAAATGCCGTCACAATTGATTACAACGGGTGAAAGTGTAAAATGAGAAATCTTAATAATATTCACGACAACCGAAAAATGTCACGGGTTACTTTCACTTAATACCAAACCGCACTTTATAATTACTATTTAATACGTAATTATACGAATTAGTGTCTAACATTTTAAAGATACGTTTATCTAAAAAAAATATAATTTTAATTATAGAATGAAAAAACAATAGAAAGTTTTATTAATTTGCTTTGTTTATTGCATTTATGCTGTCTTTGTAGCGCAGTATGATGCAGAGACCCCTTGGTCATTGTTTGAAAATAATTATATGTATCTTTGTAATCAGAGCATCGTATTCAAATGTAGAGATGAGGAAAACAAATGACAATCTTTGTCTAAAAAACGATCTTTTTCAACCAAGTTTGGGTCCATAAATAATGCCAGGAAAAATAGACGAACAATTATAAACAGCATTCTTTTCTAAATTGCATCTCAATCTTTATGTTATTCCAACAGCAAGTCCTAAATTTCTTTAACTTTATGGTCAATCTAGTTTCATTGGATATAAGTAAAAAGTTACCCACATTTTTATTATAAAACAGGACAAAGGACAATAATTGTTACTCTAATAAAACACGAAAAACCATTAATAGAGGATATTGAACTTAGTTTCGGGGTTCTGGTTCTTTTGGGCCGGTTTCAAGGTGAACGATCTGCCAATCGGATGGAATTCACAAAAATTTGTCGTTTATTTTTGACTTGTTTGCTATATTTGAGGTTATCGCACTTATGTACGACGCTGTGTATTATATACCAATACAATAATTTAAATAAATACATTATTTCACTATATTAATCCAAATTATATTTATTAAACACGTGACTTTCTCTTATGACGCAGTTAAATTATTATTTACAAAATATTTACGTGAATTCAAATTCAAAATTTAAATCGGTTTATTTAAATTAAAACCAGTTAAAATCAAACAAACACGAATGGGAAACTTTTATCGATAATTGATTAACGCGTTGAAACAAAAAAAAGAAACAAATTAAAACAACATTAACCTAAATTTAACTTAATTTAAAACAAATTGATTAAAGATTCCAGATTAACTATTATAGGTAAACAATATTAGATAAATCTGTACAACGCAATAATAGTAAATTAAAATCCAGTGGATCGGTTCCGCGTTATAGGAAAACGCGTTCTACGAGCATACTCATATAACGCGCTCGTAATAACCCGTATAACGCGTTTTATACAAATTATTCACTTTTAACTTATCTTTTTAAAGGGATTTAAGTCCAATATTAAGGAAAAATTATATTATGAACGATATATGTGCAAACAAACGCAAAATCGATTATGAATTCGCGTAATATGAAAATGTATTATAAGAGTACCGTGTAATAGGGGGGATTATTGTATATCAGGTCGTGTAGTTTTATATTATGCATGCCGTAATTGACAAGTTTTTTTTTTGTTTTCTTCTTGTTGCTTTTCCGAAAATGCACGGCTATAGTACCTACCTATGTTATTAATTACTTTTCGTAACATAAAACTGCAAAAACATTTTTTATATACAATGGTCATCTACTCAGTAAGCATCTAACCCTTACTGAACCTGCATATAGGTAGAGACGTCGCTAGAGCTCCGTAGTATAGGCATGCCTCTATCACTAGAGACATGGGCTAGAGATGAGAGAGATAAATTTTACTTTTATCTGTGTAAAGTATTCTAGCAGCAGTATGAAGAAATTATATAATACTAATTAATACGTAAATAATCTCTATAATGACCTTGAAATTGTGAGATTTTGATTTATTTATAGCGCAGACCGAAATACAGATTTTAATCACTACGGGAGACAAAAATGTAAGTTAACATAATTACGCAGATGATTCGTGTAATTCCGGCGAACTAGAGCAACACGAGGCTCTTGATTGTACACCGATGTCTCATAACCACTTACCAATAATCACTTTCTATCTTTAATCGATTATTTTATAATTATCAAATAAATCAGAATAAGAAATTGTTAATGAAACTAACTTGGAGTTGTAAATAACTTACCTATAAACTAACCTAAAGTGAAACTTTTAGTATAGCTTACATTTTCTCCTATAAAGTTACATTTCTTGAATTTATTTAGTATTAAGTTAAAATATAAATATTATATTTAACGTGATTTTTACACAAACGTAAGATGGACGCGATAACATTTCATATATCAATACACATTTTATACACTATATACACAAGTCACATGTAGCCTGCATATTTAATTAAACCTAGTTTTTTTTTAATTTACAGCTATAAACTGTCAAATTTAAAAACAGAAAATTAAATAATAAAAGCAACTTTTTTACCTAGATTTATTTCAAATGCAAACTATTATCTAAAATATTATATACAGCTTACTATCGCGTTTATTTTGATTTTTTATACCTATATATATCGAAAAATGCTGCTTAATCTAAACACGATAGTTGTTTAAAAAATAAAAATACTACATGTACTACAAGTTGCTTTTCGAGTCATTCCTAAATGTTCCACCTAATTCTAATTATTATTATTAGTGGTGTTCGTACAAACCCTTACCCTCTAACACAATGCGCGGCGGTTAAAACATATCTGTCATTAATAAGCATCGCACCGCAATAGAATCTCTTAAAATACGTAAGTCTGGCCATCCAAGGGAACTCGTTGACGGCTGCTTCGTCACCGCCAACTATTCTGCCCGCTTCATTTCTTTCTCCACATTCTGAAATTATTTTACATACATTTTTAATTACTATTATATTTGACATTTTGACGTTTTTTGTATAAAGATAATTAATGTAAGGAATTTTATTTTATTCCTTGTAAATAATATTTAACATTGTAATTTTGAACCTAGTATCTCTACCTAACTATATTTAAAATAAATCCAAGTTAAAACAACTTACTACAAGCACACGTTGATATTTGCTCATTAAACCTTTCTATTAAGGGTGGCCGATTACCCCAAACGCCACCAAAGAAATTTTTAGCGTAAATACCTCTCGTTTCCCGCTCATTTGCCTGAAATTGTTTGTTTATTAACATAAAAGATTAAGGAAAATCTTTGCAAATAACTTTGTAAAATTATATTGCTTAAAGAGAAAGCTTAAAGTAAATCCACTTTCTAAGTTTCAATATTAATACAAAATATTATTCATTAATTTTGAATCTATTTAATGATAATATATTAAATTGATTAAAATGTAATTAGCATATAAATAAATAGATTTAGAAGTACAGACATCACATCCAAAATAAGCAAGCACAAACACCAAAAACAGACAGCAACTGTTTTTCCACATTTTAGACGAAGAAAAAAGTACACTTTTTTAAACTGAATTAAATAACATCCTTTTCCCGCCTTCTTTAATTTTTGAAAGTTGGCACGATGTTCGCGGCGTAATCGAGGACGAGAACTGAGATGCGTTTGTGAGGTTCGTACATATTACAGCTGGTCTTAAACCTGACCACAGACTAAACTTTCCATGATACACATATTATTCGACAAATAAATCAAGTATGGATTTTCCTTATGCATGAGACATTAACCAAGCAGGTACCTACATGCAATTAGGGCATTTCTTTAACTATTAGCTATTGATAAACTGGAGGGAAAATAAATAATTTTTAATTTAATGTTCAAATTAATATTAATATCGAAAAAAGAAATGACCAAGAATTTCCGCATTCAAATATCTACAAAATATTTAAATAAGACAATTTATAAACAAAAGCTAATCTAATATTCAATTGTTTTCCTAAAATTGTGTTTTCTTCTTTGCTGTTAATTTGGTAAATGATTCAAAATAGGAAAACATGCGTTATAATTTTCCCTCCAAAACTTTTTTACAAGTTTCAGTAAAGACTTTGCTAATACTGAAACCATTTTTGGCTTAATTGAATGAGTCTTACAATAAACAGTTCTCCTTTTTTTATAACTTATTGGCAATTAATAACTATAATAATAGTTCCAACTCCACGTGACTAAATCACAAATTTTACTCTGACCCTAAACTGAAATACCATATAAATGTAAAACACTATTACATGTTAAATGGAATACAAAACCCTTTGTGTCAGTCTGACGTACCAGCCACTAAGCCGAATGTTGCACACGACGTTCGTGTAAATAATGTATAAACCCCCTCGAAACGTGGTTTGCTTACTAAATAACATTGTTAACATTACTTCGACACCTTACATACAAATAGTAACTAAATATTGACAATAATCTCAACACCTATGAAAGTTAGCTTTTACTTTTAAACGTTTTTGTCATAACATGAAAATAAACGCGAAAATCATTTCTCTCTTTACAAAGGACTCGTAAAACTTAACGCTAAATGGATATTGTATTTATGTGGAATTGTTTATAAAGTTCGCTTTCACGTAGGACTTCTTATACTAGCGCTTATAAATTCCATATATAAATGCACACACACGTACACGGTTCTGACCGCAAACTGGGACACTATGGTTACTCGTACTGTGGTTATCAAGACAACATATTACGTAATAATACCCAAATCCGAAAAAAATGTTTAAATTTATTTTGACGTAGAATCGAACTCTAGCTGCTTTGCTACAGGAATCGTTGATATTTTATGTATTTTTTAAATCATTATACAATAAAAATTGTAATGAAATACATTGAATTTGTGATAAAAAAGGAAATTATCTTAATATAATAAAACAAAAAAATAATAATAAAGCATTTATTAACAATAAATAAAACATTGAAAATAAATTAATTTCATTTAAAAAGTCAATAAGTTATTTTAGCACCTTACAAAATTGTATAAATAGATTTATGACTAATTAACAAATTAATATAAAAGCTACAATAATAATATTTAAAAATTTACCGATAAAAAATTAAAAATTATAGTCAATTTTTAGTGACAAAGATCACAGGTACAGCCTAAAGAGCGTTGAACTTTTATCTAATTCTTAATTAACAATACAATTAAACTAAATACTTGCATAATATATTTAATAATAAAAATACAGTTAAATCGAACAATTTTTCCGTTCGCTACAAACAATAATTTATTAATAAAATCAATAGAAATATTAATGTTTTGAGAAGATGAAATAAACCATACTTTCTTTGTATAACAGAAAATTAATGCAGTTTTTACATTTAAATAAAAAAATTGAAATAAATCTGTATAATGAATTAAATCTAACAAAAAAAGTCATCTATTATTAAAGTATATTATAATTAGTTTTAATATAATAAAATTAGCTTAAAGTGACTACATTTAAAGATTGTGTTGGAACAACAAATCGTACATAATCCTAATGGTAATCTGCACCACCGGCCTGCCTACAAACGAGGCTCTTAGAATAAACTAAATTACAATAAAGTACTAGTAACTTAAGTATATTTTCATGTTGAAAAAAAAAAGAAATTATTTTACAACTTGAACACTCGCGGTAACAAAAAAAAAACATTTACACAATTTATCCTAAATTTCCAGTTTATTATTTATTATTACGTAATTTAGTATTTGTATTTATTGGTTTCTTAAAGCTTAGACGTAATCAGGTTTTTTGTTTGTTTATTCGAATTAAATTTCATGCGTTTAATTGTAAATTGGTAATTGAAAACATTCAATAAAGTAAGTTGCCATATTTAAAATATTTTATTTACAATTTAATGTGTTCAGATAGACTACCCTACTTGGATGCGTAAGTTCAATCAAAATGGAACTATCAGATCAATAACTAAAAAACATTGTTTTATCTTTATAAGAGATACATATAAAAATAACTTAATATTTAATAATATTATTACAACTAGCAGATACTTAACATTCTAAATATATAAACTTAAAAATACAATAATATGTGAGTAGTAAAAAAAGACTTATACCTTAGAAATATAAATGTGCGATACATTTTAAACAGTGCCATCTATAGGCGTGTAGCGGAATCGCTACAAATCCCTAAAATTTACGTAACAACCAATGAGTGAACAATTTACTTATAACTATAATATAAGTCTCTAACTTAAAAATTACAATTAAATAAGAAATATTTCTCTATTCTTCAGAATCACAAATTATATTTTCTTAATCTTAACATAGTTTTTTTTAAATTTAATATCTAGTTGGCACATAGACATGTATCTCGTAAATTAGCTCTTAACCACGGCAAATATCGTGTGACCCTTGTATAAACTCCGGGGTAACCAGGTCGACCACAACCAACGCCCCACGAGACAATGCCTAGAATAAAAAAAAATTAAAATACAGAATAAAACTACTGTTCTTAGTGATATTACACTAAACCAGCGATTCTCAAACTTTTTTGGCGAAGGAAAACGCCTTAATATAATTTTAAAAAAGTGATAATCTCCCTTTGGTAGGTATTTTTTGCAATATATTAGCCCTAGGGTACCGCGGAACACACTTTGAGAATGGCTGCACTAAACTATTTAAACATTTCTTTTAATATTTCAGTTCTTCATTTACTAATTAGCCAAATTTTGACTTGACTTTAAAACCTTAGATACAGTAAAATTTATATAATACACGTTACGTTTATTTTTGAATTTATTTTATTCTACTAATACTTACCCACAATCTGGAATTTATCACCTTGTTGTAATAGCAAAGGACCTCCGCTGTCTCCTTGACAGGAGTCCGTGGAGGCGCGACCCGCACACAACTGAGAAGTTTAATTTTTAATTTGTAGTCTTATTTATCTAGGACTTGATTTTTCTTTATTAATATTAAGATTTTTATCTATTAACCAAATAAATAGTACGGTATATGAAGCAGCAGTACGGCTTTGGACACGTCTCTAAATATTATAAACACTATCAATAATTATTTATTACTGACCAATCACAAGCGAGCACGTCAACAGTACTAGTACGTATTGATATAGATTAGTATAGTGTGTTTTGATTTGAAGCTATTATCTGAAAAAGACATATAAACCCCATAGTACCATACCTAATTCTACAAAACTTAAAATTAAGGGAGAGGGAGTCGCTGATGAACCATCTTACAGAGATCCAAACTTATATGAAAATCTATACCGGGTGATTCAGTTGAAGTTTAGAACAGAAAATATGATTAAATAATCTTGGTGTTATGAATTAAATATATCTTACCATGTTATTAGTTATTCTTGAGGCACGATACTTCATTCCTCTGCATTGTGTAAGAGATAATATTGGTACTTTTACTTCTTGAACAATAGCTGGCAATTGACCGCCTTCCGATGTGCGACCCCAACCTACGACGATGCCTTCTTTGCCTGCTGGCTCGAAACCTAACACAAACAAATAAACCAAATATTTTGGGTTTTTTAAAATTGTTTATTTTCACGTCAATGCCCAATGATAGGCAAAACCATTGTACTATAATTATATAATAATCAAGTTATTATGTATAATTTTAAGATAATTAAAAACGATCGGTTTCCCTACCCTAGTTGCATCAGTTTTAGGGATTATTAGTGAAAAAGACTATTAGTAATTTTCAAATCTTATAATGTATAATTACTACAGCTTAATTATTTCGTTAAAAACACTGCAACTTGAATAAAATAACGAAAAAAGAACTTCCCATAATAAGGCATAATCGGAATTATTAAATAAAGAATCAAACAAAGGTTATTTAATCGAATATAATAAGAGAGTCGACATAGTGTTAGCGACTCCCCTGCCACTTGCTGAACTACAACAAACGAACTTACTATTCGGAGGTAAGCAGATAGGTTTAATTATTTTGGAAAATGTGACCGGTTTTCTCAGCTTCAACAACGCTATATC
Organism: Tineola bisselliella; assembly: GCA_028551675.1. Lineage (NCBI taxonomy): Eukaryota > Metazoa > Arthropoda > Insecta > Lepidoptera > Tineidae > Tineola > Tineola bisselliella. The sequence goes on along the minus strand of JAPWLS010000780.1, from coordinate 142,045 downwards.
ATTGTTATATGACTCTGAATCGAAGCTCCGATGTCTGACAATTGCTGTGACGGCTCTCATAATAGCAGCACTCTCTGTGGTGACCGTTTGGTCATGATCCCCCAGGATTACACGGATTTTTGATCTTTTTAATCTGAAATACAAACAATTACATTCTTATTACTTACGATTATATTAATATCGATCAATGACATTTCTATTGGTTTATTTACAAGCAATATTCATAAAAAAGACAACACCTTTATAGTTTGGTCCTTAGAGCCGGACCCATGAACTCCATTAAATTCTATTATATTAACACTCTAAACTTTTTCATCAAAACATGGCTGATATAACAAAACAATAGTGAATTGTGCCATAGACATTAAAATATGAAAGTATTTATACAGTAATAAATTAATATCGGCTAAGATTTTTGGGAAATTTGAACAAGGGTCACAAATTCCACCTCAATCACGATCGCTCTAAATAAACATTATAGCCCTGATAAGCTTGTTGGGTTATCACTTCGGTCATTAATCCAAAGTAAATAACATTTTTATAACAATAATTTAAAGCCATGAATAAAAATTTTAAAAATATGTTATACTTCAAAAAAGAACCCTGATTTAAACTATTATATTATATATTGATATATTGTTAGTATGATATAAAAATAGTAGTTACATGTATGATATATATAGCACAGGCTCGAGGTCAAGGCATTGCATGTGCTTGTATATGAATTTATTGTTATTACTATTATTTAAAAATACGATATCTATGTATCGATCGTGATAGATTACTAATTAATACACTTAATTTGCATAACAATGCGACTTGTAATGTTTCAATATACATTGCTACTTTTGCTTTAATACGACACTCTATGATGAAACAAAAGCGTCAACAGATATCAAATTCGTTCTAAATGAAAGCATTATTTGCATATTGTGTAATTATTATTATTAATTCAGAGAAGTAGTGTGAAAGACATCGCGTGCCCGGCAGTGGGTGCGTCGCATCAGTGTTTGTTACACGTCATAGTTTAATTGTCTCTATAAATTGTGTTGTAGTTATTTATGATAATATATGTACATGAAAATGTAGATTTTGTGTATTAAATACCTTTGCATATTACATAATAATTGATGGAGAATATACCTTGACAATAACGTTATATTGGCGAACGAAACTACAACAGAACAGATAAGACTTGTAAGCAAATATCTTGATTAAACCTGGGATCATGCAATTTAGGGAATTTCAGCAGTTTTAAATTTATTTGTAGATGTATTGTTGAACTATGGATAAATAATGGGGAAAAAAATGTGCTTTAAATTTCAAAAAAAAACTTTCAAAAAAGACAATATTATTTTACTTGACTGGGTGGAACGTGAATAAATGAATGAAAATGAAACAAAATATATTTTCCAAAAACAAAATGAAAACTTACTTTCTAACACAATGAGCTGCAGTTAAAACATAGTCCTTAGTAAGAAGCGAGGCGCCACAGTGGAACTGGCCATTGTAGACTATACGCGCCATCCAAGGGTACCTGTTAGCTCCTGCTGGGACTCCGCCAACGATACGATTCTCCTGGTTTGAACCTCCACATTCTGTAATATTTAAACATTATTGTTTTAAAGCCAAATACCATTGCTACTATAAATGAATACTGCATCGCTTGCCTCCTCTATACATTTGAAAACTTGAATAAGACAAATTGGCCAAGAAATTGTGATCCAATAGTGATATTTATTGCAGAACAATTATTCGTACTGGATTGTGATGAAGACAAATAACCTTGTCTAGCACTGACTATTTAAAATTGCCTTTTTAAACCTCTTTTAAGAGAAAGATTAATTTTTGCATATCTAATACCGACTTGAGTACTCTGTGGTCAGATTAATTCATTTAAACATACTATACAATAAAATACGTTAATTACAAAATGTATTTAGTGTTTATTTATTAACTACAATAATAAACATTAGTGAAGACAATGTGCAAATTAAAAAGATATAACTTAGGGCCGGTAATTCAATCCTTCTTAATTATAGGGCATTTTTTAATTGGTAATTACTTTACTTAAAAAGTGAGTTCAGTAGTAAGACTTACGCCAAAATTGATTTACCGACTCTAATTTTAAAATTAGTAATACATATAAATTATTACTAATATAATATAATTATTCAAAAATCCAAATAATGTTAATTCATAAATAATTTCAACACTACTATAAAAACTACAAAATTTTATAACGCTACCAAATTACGATGTCATGCAAACAACACATAAAATGCTACATAATTATACACTTCTACAATTAAATACATAGGAACACAGTTAGACAGATAAGGAAGTGGTTCTACGAAAATTGTGTTGGGTACTACATTATACTTACCCAATTTTCTAGGCAATGGATTGGGTCTGCCGCATTCTATAAAAATATTGACACTTAAAATGTGTAGAAGAAAATAGATTTTGCAAATAAAAATATCGAGTGTTGTTCGTATAGTTTAAAATAGTAATAGTTTGTGCGAAAAAACTATAGGAAACTTTTCTAACGATTCGATTAAAATACTGCGTAAAACTTTTTTTATAAATGTGTAATGTCACAACAGACAATAGTGATGTAATTATTTTAAAAAATCCTATAAAATCAAATAATTTCGTACTGATAAATACTTGCCACAGGAACAGTTTTTGACCTTGGAGTCATCATCGTCGTCTTCAACGCTCTGCTCCTCAAAGACAGGTACCTCAAGACCGAATATTGCATCAAACAAAAACCTTTGAGATCTATTTCCTTTTGTTACCTGAAATTAAACAAATAATCCTTATGTTAGATTTCATTAATTCATACTTTCTGTACGTCATAATATGAGATTATTGATATTGGATATATAATTGATTATAATATAAGTACCTAAAGGTTGCTGGATTGTGAGCAAAAGGATACCTTTTTATACACGACTAATTAGCACGTTGCTTTCGTATCATAACGCAATGCCGAGTTCATTAAGAACACAAAACTGTAGCTGTTATTCGCTTATACATAGTATTGGCTTAGTCCATAAAATACGCATATACTTACGTAACCGTTTATTCAAATCATAAATTGCAACTGTCACTTTGACATTTAAAAATGGTACTTCGATTAACTACTTATGTATGTATCTTAACAATTACCATGAGTATTATTCTAGACCACTTTAGTTATAGGTATGGGCATTGTATTAAACCTGCACAAATACTTTCACATGGATTCACTTCCACCTTTCCCTTGTTACATCTGCAGACATCTCGTTGCACTTTCTGTTTTAAAGCTATTGCGAGAATAACGCGCTCACGTTTTATAGTCATTTAATAGACAGCTACGGAGCACACAAACAATTATGTAATTATGTGTTATTACTGCTTTTGTTGTTTGTTTTTACACATTTACGCTTTAATTTTTAATTTGAAATATCGGCCTTATATTGTTTTAAAATGTACGGATATATTCCAATAACGACTTCTTTTTCTTTTCTTAATGGTCTCAGATGTCTAATGAAGACAATTCTGCCAATGTCGATTAATAGTAAACCCTCATATTAAAAATAAAACAAGTAATCTCATTCATGACTGAAACAAATTATTCATTCATTCATATTATAGAGTAAGATGTTTTGACACTATAATTAACAAATTGTTTATGATATTAACACCTTTTATTTAACATGCAAATACTATATTAGCAATGACCATGCCATCTATAACACTTCTATAAAAAAATATATATTTTCTTCCTACTTAAGCTTGATTTTAAGTGTAAAAGTTTAACGGGTAAAATCATACAAAAAAAAAAAGAGATTTTGATGTAATAATTTTATATACCATAGGCGGATTATAAGACAACCTGAAAAATTTAGTTTTGATGAATGCGCACTTAAAATTATTTTTAAAAATTTGTGCTTTGCCGAGTGTTTAATGTGTAAAAAATATTGGAAATAGAAATGACAAGAACTAGAAAGATATGTGTTTTAATAAACAGTAAGTAAAAAACTAAATCTGTAAAAAGTAAACATTAAAAAACGGGCTGCATGGGTAATCTCTCTACCTTTAATGAAATCGCGAATTAAAAGAAATTAAATTTAACTAAAATATAGAATATCTTTAAATATATTTCATATCACAAATTATAACAAAATATTAATTCATGAATGGCATTTGAATGCGACAAAGAAATGTGCCACACGCCACGTCGATAGTACTTATTACAGTAACAAACTTTCACTGATCGGTCACCACGTAATGTGTTATGTCGAAACCAAACATCGCGTCGTCTAAGTATTGTTTAATATCGTTTTGTTAGATAACTATTGAGGCTAAGGTTGAGTTTAACGTTGAATAAACACTTTATTATGTCATCGAATTTACTTTATTCAATAACAATAATACGCATTTTTAAAGTAGTCACCGAAATTTCTTCACGAGAACTTGTTTTAACGATTTTTTTCGAAATTTTTGAATCCACATTTAAGTGCCCTAAAGTCCACAGGGTAATGTTATGTTGAATGTATGCATTAATCGTTACAAAATTCAAATATATTTAAACCATATGTAAAACGAAACTAATTATATATAAAGTTAAATAAAATAGCTAGTTCTTACAGAAACATACTGATTCGAAGAAAAAAAATACCTATTATTATCTGAAAATTTCATGATCTTAACAAAATAATGTCAAGGCTATTGGCCATGAAACCATCGGCACTGAACTTCAGTTGACCGAGTTGTAGTAACTCCGATAATTAATTAAGTATTAAAATTTTGTTACGAAACCCGCAAATGGGTTAAGGAGATTACCTTGTTACCAAGCAAATTTTTTAAGTTATTATTTTAAGTGAAACAAAGTTTAGTCGCAGGTTTTTTTATAAATAAAACAATGTATTTTAATAGTAAATTTGTAAAGAAATACTTCGAGCCAAGTTTTTTATTTATTTATTTAGAGATCTAGGTTGTTACTAAAAGTTCTATAGTAATACACCTCATAAAAATTGATCTGTATTCAATAAACTTTGAAGGTGTTCATGTTTACGATCACGGTTGACTGCCTCAATTTTCTGCACCTCTTTTTAATTGGCAGCTGGCGCCAATCCATTATATGTAAGGTCGTAGTCATTAAATATACTTTCAAAAGAAATTCAAGCCTTTCACGGTGATTACTTTTTTATTTTGACAGTACCATTCTACAAGTAACACATAATTCACTCAAAAGTATCCTAATTTTGGGATCAAAATATTGTAGATGTTTGTATACTTGTGTAGGTATTTATTTTTAAAAATAAGGAGCCTTGTAAAGTGAGAAACTGCCGAATTTTGAATATACGCGATAGTAACCCTTTTCAAGCATTTGTGACCACTATATGATAATTCAATTTTCCTAGAATACAACTGGCCGCATAATACGAAACCATTTGAGACGAATTTCACATTTAAGAAAACTCATGCGTAAGCTTTGAGACGATAATCGCAGCCAGGTCATTGAGCAAAGATTGCATTACCGACCCTAAAGCACACTTTACATACTTTCATTTTTAATCTTTTGTATCCAAAATATATTATGCAAGAAGCATGTGAGTTTCAAAGCCAATTAGGCAATAAGCAGCTTCCACCACATGGGTCAGCTGCAGTCGGAAGGAATCATTATGTAAAGCTCCACACCGCACACGTAACAGCGAAAGTCTGACGATTCCGTTTCACCGATTATATTATTAAACCATCGTTATAATTTCGTACAAACAAATCGTATGTGCATGAAATTGGATTTATTTTTTGGTGTTGTATAACTGTTTTGATTGAGATTTAATTACATTTCTACATTGAGAAAAGAATGTGACTTTCGGTTCATCATCAGTTCATTTAATCGGACTACTATACGAGTATAAAGTGATTGCGGTGTTTGTGTGGGTTACACAAGTTACCAGAATGTAGCTTCAAGCCAAACACGAATATTTTCGGAACTATTTTGTTTTATTATACATTTAATTTGTTCTATTGACATCTAATAGAATAAATAAATAAACAATAAATTTACTTACATTATGGGTATAATAAAGTACTAAGATTTCGAACTGCACGAAATTCGTTGTTATTAAATAATGTTTCGTCAGAAAGCAATTACGTGTAAGTATATTCAAAATATGTAATAGAGATCACATAATTAATTAACAATGCTAATAAGCAGGTAGATAGTAATAAATCGAAGCAACCGTCACGTGTAACGACAATCGCACGTAACTACGCTCAAGAAGTGCGCACACGTCGACGTCCGCGGAAAGTAAAAGTCCCAGAGTCAATGCACCACAGCTGTGCAGTCGTGACCGATACTAAGTTGATAAGTGATAATTAATAATAAATAACTTACAACGTCGTTGTCGACAAGTCCCACGGCTGAATCGATCTCTCTCACACAAGAGACAAAGATAAAGGTCACAAAAAGGGATATCACTAATCTACATTCGCACATTGTCGCGAGCTCTGTTAGTGCAGTATCCTTCCAATGCACCGTCCACTATTTATTTGCGAGGCATCTCCTCGCGCACCGTAATCACTGGCGAATTCGGCGCCGGCGATTCAATGGCATTATTTCGCAAGCGAATCGCCGACGGAGTGACGGCTTGGCCCGAGCCGAGCCCGCCGAGTGCCGCAACAAGGGGTCTCTGGCCACCACCCCACACACTTTCTCTTCACGCCAAAAACCTAATGCCAAGATCAACGACGCCCCACCAGCTCAAACGCCTCCCGAAGTGGATGCGGCAGTTTATTGTTCCTACAAGTCGCGTATTTACAAAATCTCTATTGTAATATTTATGTCTATCTTTACAAAAATCAACTTAGAACACGACAGTAGCTAATCTCCCTAAAAGTAGTTTGATCAATTTAAATTTGCAATGAAGTATACAGCTGATACATCTCTCTTACAAATCAGTTTCATTGCTCCAAGACGATGCTCCGACGCAGTCGGAACTGCGGATGTCGCTGCGGATTTTCCACGCTGATAAATGAAAGTGAAATCACGCAGTCTATTTCCGCGATACGCTCGCTCGCACAAACACTTGTCCGTATAATTATCACACTATTTTTAGTAATAAAACGAAACAATTTTAAGAGCTATATAATGTAACTTTCCTCAATTTGCTCTGCTTTTCCTTCGACTATAGCCATTTTGCCGCTATTAACGCGGTAAACAATACCCAACAAGGATTCAAGCACAAACAATTACATACTTGATCCAATGACATCTTTAGTTTCAAAGTGCCAGACAAAAGGTTAGGCAGTGATCATAACTTCGACATGTCTTTGAGCCCATGTGCACACATATTGACTTAATTGTAAAAATAACAGCTTTTTAGTTGCCATTATAATTGCTAAACGGTTCTAAACACTACCTAAAGGGTATCTTAATAAAATGTGCAAATAAAACCAATAGAATATTTCAAACTGTTTATTTTGAAAAATAAATAATAAAAAGAAAACGAAAACAACTCATAAACTCACCTTGGAAAGAAACATCGACGAAAGTGGAGTAATCCCATTTCCCTCGCCCCGAAGTTTATCATGCAAAATAAACATTATTTTATTAACAAAAAAGAAAAACATACGGGAACTGCTAAAAGGGGAGAAGGAAGAAATGGGACGTAATGGTGGTCTTTTGTAGGACACATATATAGTTTGTAAATTCAGATATACGTGAAAATGTGTTAGCATCACTAGAAATATGCCTATACTATAATATTATTCAAAATATCAAGCTATAGACTCAACACAGAACTTATAAGCAGAAACTCTATCGTGTTTGTACACAATATTCCATTGCTAATACTAAATATCTTCACGACTACCAGAAAAAAAGAATACTTTCACCTACCAATGGCGGCCCTTCACTAAAAGACCCTGTCTTCAGCTAACGGCGGCTCTTTTTATGTGAACTACACACAACAACCAAATAAAAATCATATTACCTACCATAAGGGAATGCTACATTAGTCCATACAATTCTGCAATAACCTTTCTGTTTCTCACCAATTTCGTGCATCTGATATCACCCGAATCTTGCACATAATGCATTCGAAAATATTTAAAAAGCATAAAAACCTTTTAACAGTTTTATACCTACTCTTTTTCATTGCATTTCTACCTGCATGATTACCCAAAACTAAAAAAGGATCAATTGAAATATAACGGGAAAACTAGGAAGAAGATAACACTGCAGACACCTAATGCAATTATTTATTATTTATTACCAGGTTCTACAATTAATCAGGAAGGTTAAAATTTAAACAAAATAATTATCAAGGTAAGTCGGGACATAAATAAACTATTTACAAATTAGAAATCTTAAAGAAACACAATCCTACATGTTTTATATTTTGTTTTATTTTCCACATAAAAATTATCCTATAAAATTTATAAACCTCTATACCTATTTCCTTAAAGTTACGAATCTGAACTTAATACTGAATGCTTAAAAAAATAAAGTCATGTTAAACGTTAAACACTAATAATAGCTAAAAGATCTCATATGCCTACAACTCATGTGGCTATATTCCTCGTTTGTTTGCTTGTTTCTTTCTATTACAATACGAACTCTTTCTTCCTCCATCTCACCGCATATGAGATGTTATAATCTAAGTTCAAATTACATTAAACTAAACCTTAATTAATGCCACGTTAAGTACGTAAGTACTACAATAAATAGATGACTTACAACATTATAATATTTATGAAAACGTCAAAATATTCTAAGTAAATTATTTCCTATTGTAACAATGAAATAGATCTGACTACTGACTTCCTGACGGTGTAGACGGTCGAGTAACAACTAGTGCTCCGGAGCGTAACTGCCTACACTAGCTCGGGTAAGTGTTACTAGTGTACTTAGCACGAAACCTAGAGATTGAAAAAACCTTTAGTAAGACACATAATAACACAATAAGACGGCTACATGATCGCCTAACCTAAACATTCAACGCTCTGTAATAACACGTGAGGTGTGTGCGTGTGCGCGGTGGAGAGGACGTCACTTACATTAATAGCGGCGTCCCTGTCCATTGCCATAGCTGCCGTAGTTCCCGGCGGCGGGCTGGCTGGCAGCATAGGGGGCAGGACGGTTGTTGGAGTATTGCTGGTTGCGTGCAGGCCCACCGCCATAGCTCTGCTGGTTGTAGTTGCCAAACTCTTGTTGGCTGCCCCAGCTTCCGCCGCCTGCAGCGCCTCTTTGATTGCCGCCACCACCGCCGCCGTAACCTCCCTGGTTGCCCCAGCTTCCGCCCTGGTTACTATCCCAGGGGTTTGAGTTGTTCCAGCCTTGGCTTCCACCTCCATAACCACCGCCTGAAGATTAAAAGTGATTTCATTTTAAATTGGTTTCTTAAAATCTTAATTAATCATAAATAAGTATCTGAAGTCTATATTTCACCTCCATTGCCCCAGTTGTCACTGCGTCCCTGTGGCTGGCCACCCATTCTTCCTCCACGCTGTTCACTGCCATCCTTAGGTAGAGCTTTCTTTACATCAATCTGTTTACCGTTAATCTTGTGAGGAGCATTCACTGTGAAAGAAATTATTTAAAAAAATTAAAGACAACGTTGTTTACTGAAATTCATATCTAGCAATTCATTCATGAATATATAAAGATAAAGGAGCATTGACTTCAACACCTAAAATAATGTTATCAACTATAGTGATATGATAACCCATCACTATTCAAAAATGTTTATACAACAATACTTGTAATACTTAAGTTTTTATTTTTATAAACAATGTTCATAAAAGAATACTTGCAAATATTGAGGCAATTATAATTCTAAACATAAACACTTACAGCAAACTTTATCAACAGGATCATAATCATCAAATTCAACAAAACCAAAGCCTCTTTTCTTTCCAGTAGCTTTGTCAGTGACAATGCTAACATTTTGAACACTCCCATAAGCAGAAAAGTATTCTCGGAGTTGATCTTCCTCATGATCGTCCTTGATGCCACCAATAAACAGTTTCTTAACAGTAGCCCCAGCTTCAGGATTCTTGATATCTTGACGGGCCACTGCTCTTTTTGTTTCAACAACACTAACAAAAAGACATACATATTAATACCCTATCTATCAATTTTTATTTAAATTTTACATGCCCCAATAAGTTCCAGTAATGCTAATATTTTTCTAAAACACCATGTGCCAACTAGCTAAGCAATTTACCCATACAAGCCAAATTATCATTTAACAACACGTGTTTATTATAATTTCGTATACCCCAGCAAACGCCACGCGCATCAATTGACGTGACATTCACCAAGCAAGGTCAACATTTATTTGTAAAAAACGATATAAAAACCACAAGACGCTTTCATATAGCTGGACTGCAAAAGTACAGTTAAACAACCTAAATAACTTACCGGCCATCGATTCGATGGGGGCGATTGTTTTGTGCGTCATCTACCATATGCGCTTTCGAGTACGTGATAAAACCGAAGCCGCGTGACCTTTTTGTCTTGGAATCCTTCATAACGACAACATCGACGATTTCTCCCCATTTCTCGAAATGTTCTTTCAGAGTATCATCGGTGGTTCGGTAATTGAGACCACCAATGAAAATTTTTCGGTGTACCTCAGGCTCCTCCTAAAAAGTAGGACGCTTGAATCTCGATACAAAATGGCGACTTAATTACGGCATTTTTTACATTCCCTAATAATTCACATTGCTCTTTTATCGAAATTATTGCTCATAAGTTACTACATACAACTAAATAACAGAAAAAATGCCGATGATAAAATTACTACAAGTAAAATACAATATACATACGTAGCCATCATCGTTTCCATTTTGGGGCCTCATTATATCTGCGTATTACGGCGTATAAAACAAATAAATTAGTAACCACAAATGCAACACTAATAACACAGTAACAGTTGAAATAAATCAAAATTTGATCAGATCAATGGTATTTCACAAATTGCTTCAAACGCCTCCAACCAGCGAAAGAGCCACGCCAGAAAGAAAGACGCGTAAATGAACGAAACACGGGAACGCGCGTCGATCGAATTGATTGAAAGCGAATGAAATTGAATGAAATCACAGAAAACGGCGAATGATAGTTTAAAAACAAAACAATGAGGCAAATACAAATTTACAATTTAAACAATTGAGTTCATGAAATTCACATGCAATTATCTAAATAAAAAATAAATATTTAGTTATTCTAACTATTTATAAAACATTTTTATAGTAGCTTTTAAATAAATGTAATATATTATAAATATCTGTAATAAATGTATCATTGCATATGGAATATTTGCTTAAATTTTTTTTTATATAGAAATAGCTCCTTTTACTTTTGGCAAATATTAAATGTACGAGTAAAAAGACTTGATATCAAATGCGGAAAAGTGGAGTAGGAGGAAAGGAAATTTCTTTACTTTAAGCAATCAGATTGTTATTATTCTTTTCTACATATAATTATCTGCAACACGATGAAACCAGAAATTAATGATGAATATGTGAGTTGTTTGTATTGTAAAATATTTGATAGATTACTTAAATAACAGTATTGACGACGTGGACATTTTGTAAAAATAGCAGTCATTATTTTGCAAACTACGAAGAATATCATGTTTAATTTAGATATCTTTTGGTTTCAACTTTTAAATTTTAATTGACTTTATGGTTAAATCGAGCTTACAAAAATTGTTTGCATTTGATAAATTTAAAACAATGACGAATCGGCCACGACTATTGCGATGCTATTCGATCAGAACTAATGCAATATGTTTGCATGTTATAAAGGACGCATCTTTTGCTTTGCCAGAACTACAGGACGCCGAACACTCACGAATTGCTTCATTATAAACCCAATGCATGCTAATTTGTAGGTTATTAGATATAATCAATTATAAATCTCAAATTCGTATTTGATATTCAACATAAAATAATGTAATGCAAAAAATAGTCATAATCGATTGAATATTCAAAACCCACATTTTATTTCTATTCAATTTTCCACCTCAATAACCTAACACTTAGTCATTGAGTAAATAATAATAATCATGAAATTTTCAGGATGAACCAGAACATTTACGTAAATTATTCATTGGTGGTCTTGACTATCGTACAACTGATACATCTTTGAAGGAATTTTATGAACAATGGGGTGAAATTGTTGATGTTGTAGTAATGAAAGATCCACATACAAAAAGATCTAGAGGATTTGGGTTCATTACTTATTCTAAAGCTTCTATGGTAGATGAGGCACAGAGTAATAGACCTCATAAAATTGATGGAAGGTTTGTATTTTAACAAATAATTTATATATATATATATATTTTTTTCACTAGATTGCAGTTTTCTATATTTTGATTATTGTTGTCATCAGAGTTGTAGAACCAAAGCGAGCTGTGCCACGCGAAGAGATCAAACGTCCAGACGCAGGTGCAACAGTTAAGAAACTCTTCATTGGAGGATTAAAGGAAGACATTGAAGAGGAAGATTTGAAGGAATATTTCAGTAGTTATGGACCGATACAGACTGTCAGCATTATTACTGAAAAATCTACAGGAAAGAAAAGGGGCTTTGGTTTCATTGAATTTGATGATTATGACCCTGTTGATAGGATCTGTTGTAAGTATAGATTTTACATAAGATATTAAACAAAACACATTCAAGAAACAATCGACTCAGGTGCAAGTGTTCAGATGTTATAATGCAGACCTTCAGGAATGGCTGTCTGTCATTGAAAATATAATGCCTATTTAAACCTGGACATATGGGTAATGAAGGCATATAAGTACAGTAGTTCACAACTTTTCAGATAATGTTGTGTGAGTTTATTATTAGCTGTAGGTTACGTGGTACAGAATCTGTTAGTGCCATCTATTGGTTAATCTAGAAGTTTCCACTAAATGAAAGCAGAACCTGTGCTTGAATGTTCTGTTTTTTATTTATTACAGTACAGGCAAATCACACAATAAAAGGTCGTTCATTAGACGTAAAGAAGGCTATATCTAAGAATGACATGGGCGGTGGCGGCAGTGGAGGGGGCGGCGGCAGGAGGGGGGGCGGACGCGGCGCCTCTGGTGGTTGGAGTAGGCAGCAGGATGGGCAGGAGTGGGGCAACCAAGGTATGCGTCCATCATCAAATCTTCTTTGCTAATATCAAGAATTACTCAATATCTGAGATGTATAAGCAATGATTTAAAATATTTCAGCTACGCTGAAAGGTGTCAGGTTTTTCAAACTAGATGACACTCTTGTTTGTAGTCATTTCTATATAACAACCATATACTCTTAGAATCATACACCATCTTAAAATCAAGTATTGTGAAAATATTTATTTAATATAATAACTATATAGGTTATGGGAGCCAAGGTGGTTACCAAAATCCGTGGGAGACTAGCAACCAGGGAAGCAATTGGAGTCAGGGATATGGTGATCAGAATGCTTGGAATCAACCGGCTGATAACTTTGGAGGTGGATATCAGCAGAGCTTTAGTGGTGGACCAATGAGGGGTGGTGGTCAGTATAGTTCACAGAGACAAAATGCACAACCTTATAATACAGGTGAATATTGAAAGAAAGCTTGTACAATTTTTCCAAAACCACATGCATAGGTTTTTAAAATATATACACTTGTTTATGAGATCAAAAATTATAGTTGTGTGCGTGTAAGATTTTTAACAGAGAATTTTGATAACTTGAAATTGTATTTTATGTTATTCTATTTTATACATGATTTCTAACAAAAACTCAATGAATAAAAGAAAACAATTTGACCTTATATCTCGTAATGTAACACTTTTACTTATATAGTCTGATTTTATAGTCCTCTTTATAAGATTGCTTGATAACTTTCTTAAAGGGCTCTAAGGTAACATAAACATGATCTTTCAGTCACTCAGATTGTATTATTTTTCTAAATCTTAAATAATGAAATACTAAATAGTAATGTATTGTTCTGGTCATACTCAGGTGGTGGTTACTCTACTGCACAGAGTAACTATGGGATGAACAACCAGGGAGGCGGTGGAGGAGGAGGGGGTGGTAGCGCTCGCAGATACTAAACAGCACTTTTAAACTCTTGTAAGTATTATTCTCTTTCTGTTAGATCTATTTCTCAGTTTGGAGCCGCCATATTGGGTTTATGCATATGGTAGTGTCTGATAAGTCAGTTGGGTCAAAAAAAAATTCAATCAATTCGGATTTGGAGCTACTGTTAGTTCAGAAAAGTGATCTTCGAGTATTAATATGATAGTCGGTCGACAAAGTAAGTTTCCAGTTTTGAGGTAGGGTAAGTTCTGGTAACTTAGACGACGTGTTCGCATTAGCAGAGATGTAAGTTGCATAGTATCTGGCTACCATGGAAATAGGATGAGGTGAGATGGTACTTAAGTCTTAAGAGAAAACTTGAATGAATGTTTTCCTATTTAAATCTAATAGTTTAAGTTATGGGTACCTTTTTGATGTTTTTGTTATGCCTTATTTTTCTATTAATTAACTTAACATTAAAATGAGGTAGGGATGTTACTAATACTAATACAAACAGGGTGTTTCATTAAATTTCTTTAATGGCATTTGATATAAATTTCTATAAGTTGTAATATTATTTTGGTAATTTAATTTATATATATACATTTCCATCAATTTTTAGCCTACGGAATACTAATTTTTATAAGGTTATATAGGCTAGGTTCACATGATACAATAGCGGAGTTTTCATTGTCTATGGTTGCTAGTAATTTTAAATTGATTCGCGTCACATGTAAACATAGCCTTAACCTATGGGATCGCATACTTGGTTCAAAACTAAAACAATCGTCGTATATATATATTTTTATGTGGTATAGAATTGTTTTAAAAAATCTGTGTTGCATTTATTTTTGAAGTTAATTTTTAATGCGTAGGTCCCACTAGTTGATGGTAGGCAGGCAGAATGTAGTCAAGGAGTTAGGCCAGGAGTACTAGAGGGTCAAGAGAAGCATTTTAGAAGCAAATAGGTAGTATAGGATTGATTTGACACGAAATAACACGATAAAACTAACTCGTCCATTTTTTTTAAACTAGACATTTCATATGAGCTAATATGAATATTTTGTGTAATAAAAAAAAAAGAAATTGAAACGAATTTTTATTAATATAGGATATTTTTCTTTTGAGTTCATATGTTTTAATGTGAAGTTTCGTTTAGCTTATTACGTTATCATATAAATTTTATATCAATATTAGAGCGATACATATCCCTATGTTACGCGTGGTTTTTTTAACATATAGACATTAACAATAACCGAATTAAATTATTTGTGACGTTATATTAAATTGAATTTCGAAGTCGGTATGAATTAAGAACATTGGCCGATATTTATGAGATATATTCGTGTGCCTATTTTAGTTATAATCTAATTAGATTTTTTGGCATGCAAAGTAAGGAAGGAGACAGGTTAGTTTAATCGATTATTATTTTTAATGTCAAGTCAATGCTTTCAATATATTCAATAAGGTATGTAACTGAGATAGGTTTTTAAGATCAACGTAAGCATGTATAATCCTGCATATTTTTGACGTACAGTTAATTAGCACAGATTTCGTCAATGCGCACTGAATTTGTGTTCTTTTTTAAAATAAATATAATATTATTATGTAAACCATAAAGGTCACTGTGACGAGATGTTTATTCTATATTAAATATAAACATTGTAGCACTTAGTTTTTATAGGAGTTTTGCACCATTATCTTTCTTAATATTATTATCGTTAATGAGGATCTTTCTTACACATGGAATAGGCTTATTTTTCGATAAGAAACATAATGGAGTAATTCGGGGAGTTAGTTCGCTAGGACATTCCATTTTGTTTTGGAATATAACCAGATGGAACTAGAGTGTCTATATTTGTTACAAGAGACGTACGAAAAAACGTATTTTAATTATTATTGGTTAAATGTTTTATAACAATTTTGTTAATATGTTTTGTTACGGTATAGGGGGCTAGGTTTCAACTGGTTTTTTGGGATACTGTTTAGGTATCAACGAGTGTGCTCTTATTTTAACAGGGATAGGCAGAATTCCACACATTTGTTGTTATCTTTATATCTAGTTACCAAAAGTTAGATCTTTTGCAATGAAGGCATTAATTTGTAATAATATATTGTAATACAAAATAGCTGGCCCACGAGTTGATTTGTTTTTTAAACTGGAAAATAGATTTTATGTTGATTATTTAATATTATTGACATTTCTGTGTTGCCAGATGTCATTTAAATATAATTGATTATTGTGTGTATAAAAATTAAAATGATGTTGTTTTCTATGGACCCGTTGGCCACACGGACGAGGTACCGCCATGGACATTGCCATGGTAAGTCTGCAACATGGATGAATAAATATAATTGATAACAATTTGAGTTGTTTTATTTAAACTTATATCCTAAATAATATCCTTTATATTTAATTGATTTTACATCAAGTTTAATTTTTTTCATAATATAAGAAATTGATTATATAATAAATAGAATAGAAAATAATGAGGTTTATATTTTTTATTTAAAAAAAAATTATATATCTGTACACTGTTTTATTAATTGAGTTGGCGAAATTTTAAAAATAAATAAACTTAATGTATAAAAACATTTACAAAGAAAGCAATTTATTGTTAACACATAAAGCAATATTTAAAGTCTCACATGGAAGATATTAATTTGGCTTGTCGAGTAAATTAGTGGAATCTGTCTGGTGCAATGGTAAGCAGGAGCAGGCGGTCGGGCAGTATGATGGATTTAATACACCTGGAAAGAGGCCGGTCGCTGCTGCTAGCTGTCTGTGAATTTAAAAGTATTATTTTTATTAATGTGTTTATATACATAAAATACTATTCTGTTTAATGATTACCTGTAATGTTGGTCAAAATGCGCTTTCTCTATACGTTTATCTTTGGCTCTTCTATTTTGAAACCAGATCTTTACTTGGGTTTCACTTAGGGATAGAGCTGCAGCTAGTTCACATCTGAAATTGTAGAGCGACTGTAGTGGCGCCCTGTAGACTAAGGGGAGAGTATTATGTTACCTACCTTCTAGCCCTTGCGACGTACTCTCCTCGGGCGTATTCCAGTTCCAACCGTAGAGTTTGCCTAGCAGAAAATGTCGTTCGTTGTCGACGTGGACGCCCCTCCTTTCTTCGTCTACGAGCCACTATATGGAAAATAATATTTAACATAGAATAATATCAGGCGCTAACTAAATTTTTATTTCTTTTTTATAGTAACCTGGTGTTCACACTAAAATATTATTTATTATATACACATACATACTTATAATTTAAAATAAAGCCAGTCTGAGGGTGTTGCGAGTTTTTAGGAGTTTTTTTTAAGGTGACTCTATTAGGAGATTGTAGGATGTACTGAGGAAGATTACAATCTAATTTATAAGTTATTTTTCTATGAATGTTTATCTAAAATATAGGACAAAATAAAATAGAAAATTATAGTTTAAAATCTGATTAATTTAAAAATTAATAAACCAAAGTAAACACAATAGTACACCGCATAAAGTCTACTACATATTAACAGTATATAATAATTTATTAAAACAAATACTACATAATCACGATCTTTATAGTAAATTTCGAAATCGTCAATTAAAAAAAACTAGCAATCACAGGAAGGATATAGTAAGGCTTCCCATCAATTATCCTTAGAGGATTATATTCATAATCATGAGAAAATAATCCTTACAAAGTCCCCTGATTTCTCGCCATATTGTTGGCGGAAGTGCGCCAATCCCGCAGAAACCCTGCGAGCCTATACGTCACGTATTGTTAACTTATTATCCTTTGCATATGCATCGTTAACTAAACAATCGGAGTGACCGCAAATTTATTGATTAATATTGGATTTAGTACTTTTATTTTATTTTACTTAATTATTAGGCAAATTTCTTTAGAATAATCGATTGTAATGTAAATAATTTATTGACTTTGCAACAAGCATCTTCATTACCCACCTCATTTTAACATGACTTTTAATTAGAAACTATTCCCATCTCTTTAAACAATCATTCCAATAATATTAATTCAATTTGACATAAACGCTACATTTAACAAATAATTGACGTCTCTTATCCCCTATTATATTACAATTGTAATCTCGGCACTGGAATTAATGTATTGAAAAGATACTGCTAATTGACCGGATATTGTAATATGCACCTATAGCCCATATGGTGACATGTGTAGGTTTCAATCTCGGAAATACTTAAATAACATAAATTTGGAATTTGCGACAATTGTATCTTCCTAATGCGTTTACGGCGATATGTCGAGTAGTGCTGTCTAAAGAACAAACAAAATACACGCGAAAGCCAGCATACAATACTACTACCTACTTGATCATAGATTTTACCTCAATGTTATTTGCCTAATTATATCAAATTTATTTATTTAATTTGTTTTTTAAATTAAGGTAGTGTTAAGCAACATATATAAACCCTTAGATATAATTAATGATTTTGTTAAAGGAAATACTAATGTTATTGTTATCTTACTTCTATTGTGTTCTTCTTCTATATTAGTATTTTGTGCTCGTTACACCTAATGATGCTGTCGTTAAGAAAAATAATGTATTAAGAAATATTATGGCAGGAACACCTACATGTAGTTTCGATTACAGTTGTAGCTCTAAAAGGCGATCTCTTCCAGCAATCAATCTTAAGATATAGGAAGTATAAACGATAGATATATGTATAGTAAACTTAAATCGTACTACAATGGCATTATGGCATACTATATTACTGAAATTGTACGCGATATTCTATAACTGTTTCATAGTAGCTTGGTATCTCTAGTAGGAGCTACTCCTGGTAGTAACTATCTCCGAGTGTTCGACAAAATTCATTACTTAATACCAAATATAGTAATTCAATTTTTTAACTTGTGAGTCCCAAATTAATGCGCCACGATGCTGTAGAGCTTTCGAAACGTGAGATTACGATAATAAAGTAATAAAAACTGAACACAATATTATCCAAAAGTAATTTTTCAAATTATTACTGATAAAAATATTTTTTAAATACAAATAACTAAAAAAAAATACTATTCCCCATTACATGTTTTAGATGGTTCGTGCCAAATTTCCCTGAGATCATTATTGTGCAATCAACAAAATTCATCTTGAATAGAGATAATCATTCTTTTGTTATCTCTAAATATCATGTTTTATTGTTAGAAATAACACAGAGATTGCGATTAAAGAACTGATGCTTGTTTACACACATTACCGTAATAAATATTAGGGGTTCAACCCCTATTCATTAGTAAATCCTACAATTCATTGGGAGTTTTATATATAGAAGAGTTGAATTGTCTTCCTCTTGTTTTAATATTTTCTTTCATTCAAATACTTTTAATATATTCCTTCACTGAACCGACGCGATTTTTCATCAGCAATGTTTTTTAGGCTTCATTAGTTCCTTGTTATATTGCCTTCGAGTATTTAAAAATATTTAATGTTATACTATATGTATTAAATAAATGAATAAATAAACGCCTTAATAAGTGAAAAAGACGTGTTAAAATAAATACACTAATGAAGATAATAATATATATAAGCGAAGTCAGGGCGAACATAACAAAACGACGAATATTATACGTCACTTTGACAGCTCAGAATAATATAAATGATGACGTATTTGATATTTTATTAATAAAAGAATTAGAATAAGATCAAAAACATTTGCAGCATTTACAAATAAAACCCATCCTTGTAGTGTACCTAAACATAATACAATAGTAATAAAAATAATACATCGAATTGTCACAGATTAAATTCATAATGAAGTAAATGCCCATTAAAATCACGGCTTATAAGCATCATCTATAACGCCTCGTTGGACCACATCCAATCAACAAGGAAAGCGTACGTAAAACGACAACAATACAATTTTGTGGCTAATATGTAACGCGATAACGACAGCGTTCCAGAAGGATGAATAGATCCCCACGTGTTTGTTCACACGATGCATCGAGCACTTGTAAACTTATTATTAAATTGATGCTGAGTTGTTAAATTGATGATGTATTGAGTGTCATTTATTTTATTAGTTATAATATTTACTATCGATTTCTGTCTACATTCGCCAGTTTCAGTTTTTAGTAGTATCACGCTATATTCAATCTACGTCGTATTGCACATACAGGGTGTGAAAAAAGTACACAAACAGCAGAATAACTCGTCAAGAGTGTATTTTTGGAATCAATACTTTATACAAAAGTTTAAAAAAATCCCCGAGCATGGATTTGCGACCTTGAATATGACCCTTAATGTCATTTTAAGGTCAGCATTGTTTTTCAGATGGAAACACCTATTTTTGACCCTGGAATCGAAAAGATCGGGAAAAATTACATTCGGATACTACCATGTGACATGGATGTAGGTATTACGCCCTAACCCCACGTAAATGCCAATGGCCTGCCCTGTGCTATACCTAGCTGTCAGAGCAATATGCTATAAATATGTTACTAAGTATTTATAAATAAACATTTGTTTCAACCAAGAATCAAACTCGAGATGTTTGCGTAACAGACTAACATTACGCCACAGTGGTCATCGATGTAACTTGTACTTCGAAATATAAGTATTATTTCGTCAAATAATTACAATTATTATGTTTTATAAAACAATAAATTAGAACTCAGAAATAATGTCTAATTATTTTCTAAAATGTTCTCAACCTATTAAGTTTCATGGACTGTTATGTCGTAATGATTATTAATGGAAACAATGGCGGATTTTATAGAATAGTAGCAGAGCGGAGACGCCAATTTTCACATTAGAACGGGTTCGAATAGCGCTCGGTGCTTCACAATTGGCGGGCGACGAGCCGTGCTGTCATAATCTCATCAAGTAGACGAAGGCGCGAAGCGAGCTGTCACCGCAACGAGAATACGCTTCGTAGATTTTTCATCGACGCGACAAACCATTATGATTCTATTTTCATGGCAATAAGATGTATGTTTCACAAAATAATCCCGTACAATTCTAATAGGCTTACGAGTTATTGGACAGTTGTTATGATTCCGCGAAAACCGGCGATTGTTTTGTAACTATTGTGAAATATTGGGAAAAGTATTTAAATATGTTAATCTTTTTTTATTGTTTATTTTAATGATAAAAACGCTATTACTCTCTAATAAATTATAAACTTGCATTACACTTATCACAATTAAGCTATAAAAAATAACTCATGCAAATTCGAAATCTAAAGCCATTCGAGATATCACTATAATTAAACTTTTTCAACCAACGTTTTGGTGAGGTAAAAAATATAGACAATAGGTACCAACTTGGTTTTCACTTGAATATGTATGAATGGATCGCCCATGTTTTCTGACATTTCATTAGCTTTTTCTTATAAATATTGGCTTTTCTTATAAAATTTTGCTTGATGTTTTTAATAAATTTATTGTATTGTACAAACAAGTATGTACTCATATTTTCTAAATACAGTGGGATGATAATATTACGTTTTAAAATGTTGGAAATACGTAAGATTAACCTCCACAGCGAAAGGCATTTAACAAAAGAAGGTTACAAATTATTAAATTATAATATTTAAAATTGTCTATATTTGTACGTTCCTAATTTCTATTATCAATGAGTTTATGAAGAGATGGCTCAGTGGGGAATTCGATTAAATTTAAATAGATTTATTTAAATTAAACGTATAAATAAAATATACAAAAAAGAAAATGTTCTGAGAAAATTACCGCTCATGTCGTCGTCCATGGGAACCATTGATCTAAGATAACTGTGCGCCAAAGAAAAAGTTGTAAAAATAAAATATCACTAGAAAAATATTTGAATAGCTGGCGATTTAAGATAAGCTCTATTGCGGAGTAAATCTCTCTGGACCAGTCCAGTTTCCATTCTACCCTTCAATAGATAAGTTTCAATCTTTGTGGATTTTTCTTTTCATTTCAATAGAGCGTATGCTTTTAAATATTATCCATTGTTACAAGTTTGTATTTTTCTCATATTTCCTATTAAAATGAAAGTAAATATTTAATAAAATGTCTATAATACGAGTAAATTTAAACAAATTCAAAAACTGGGGAAAAGTGTAGCCCGTCAATCTGAGCGGTATTCATTTGTTTTTTGAAGCTGGCATGACGAAAGCGACCGTTATCTGGATTCTGGGTTTTTTTTCGTGGTTCACTGTAAACGGCTTAATATCAAGATGAGTGTGGTCATATGTCAAACTACTATAAAAAATAAGCTCTTAAACCACAAGTATGGTATTAATTTTACACAACGATATTTTATATTCATATAAGTGACTATATACCTATAGATTTGTATAAATCAATAGAAATCATGATAAAAAGACGACATATATTTACATTCTTATTTTAAAGAATTATCATATTATTGTTTTTTTGTTTATCACAATTGTTTTTTTTATGTGGTCTCTTTTGTTAAACAAAAGCGCGGTCTGCTGTTCGCCTATAGAACTGTATGCGTGTAGTATTTAATAGGCTAGTACAAGAATATTTGCAATGCGATACGTTTTATACTATAGGAAGAATCGTAAATTTAAACTATAAATAGAATATCATAGTGCATTCATTTGTTATTTTTTGTTGTTGTTTATCAAATGATAGCTCGATAGTAAAGTATTATACCTATTTTTAGTTTAATTCTATGGTTCTTGATATGATATAAAAATCATACTCAATCTGACGAATGTGCGCCGTTCAGGTTGATAGGGCAGTATCATCTTGTTCTATACAGTTATTTCTGAGCTAATTCCAAAACGCGACTAGGTTATTTCACGAGAGAAATTTGAAAGTGGAAATATAATAGCCAATATTCTAATAATTATAGTAATTGGTCATATGCAAATCCAGAATTTTGGAATTTTTATAGGCAACGTCGCGTCGCGCGTCGGGTTGAAATAATCAAGAATAAACGCAACTCGTGTTCGTGAATAACTTATATGCGTGAATAATATTATAATTAGCACAGAGACGAGTGGGTGGGGATTTGAAGTAAGTAGTAGCAAAATATGAGATAATAATAAAAATACTAGTGCCGATTATGACTTTGGCCGACTAGCCGATTAGTCGGTTGAAAATAAGCCGACTAGTCGGCCGACTAATCGGCCAAGCCGACTACGGTTTAGGGGATTCCCGTGACGCTTCGTTTACAGCTGATTCGCTGCAATTTCAGTCACTGCTGCTGACATGTGGACAAATATAAATAACAAAAAAAGTTTTTTGAGTTTTACAGCTCACTAGTTTGACGATAGTTCCAAATATCGTCACGCAGTATTGCAATATATGTCATTAAATATTATGTTGATTTGTTTTTTAATTAAGATACTAATTTTGTTTGATAAATGTCATCAATATGTTTTCTTTACAAAGAAGTAACACATACATTTATTGAGAAATAGACACAAAGTAAGAAGCCGGATAGTCGGCGCTTTTTACCGATTAGTCGCCGACTACGAAAGTGGCCGGATAGTCGGCTTTACCGACTAGTGGCCGACTAGTCGGAACATCTCTAAAAAATACTAAGATTTTTTTTGTTATTGTACTTTTAAAATCCCGTTTGCTCGTTCATCATAAATCTTAATTTTAAGAATTTAATTTTTTTTTAAGTATTAAAATTTAAAAAATATTATAAAACTAGAATTAAAAAATATCTATTATAAAATATTGTAATTTTTTTAATAATATTTATTATATATGTAATATTCCTTCGATTTGTTTTAAAAAATACTTACAAAAAGCAGCAAGTCCAGCACCAAAAGCCAATTGCTGATGAGGCAAAAGCAGCGGACGCGGACATAACGGCATCGGCGTGGGAGTCCAAACTGGCGCTGGTTGCGGGTCAATTCCACTTCTATCGCAGTCATCAACCTCTACATCTGATGAGGAATTACTCTCACAAGGTTCCGGGATCGAATTTGCTCCTTCCCTTTCCGTCGGTTTGGACTGCTCCAAGTGGCCGTAGATCCGAGCGAAGAATTCACGAGGTGATGAAGGCTGAGGAGTTATTACTCCTAAGGAAGTTTGAGGTACTGTTTCTTGGTCATTTCTTATCGTTTCCTCCATTTTGTTTATCGAAAAAAAATTATTCTTTAAGTATTAATAAGTTATACATATTTTTTAAAAGTTTTTGATATATTTTTTAATTATTATTCTTTATCGGCCGCTTTAGTACACACGTACACGCAGGGAATAGAGCACGTGACTGAATTATCCATCACAGGTGCAAACTTCCCTCAGGGAAACTCCTCCCCTAAATTCATTGAGGGTGGGATCTGTTCTTATACAACCAATAGGGATTCTCTGTTTTAGCAGAAAAAAGTTTTGGGCGGGTATTTTTATGACACGTTTTATTATTTTAATTTTTATTTTAAATATTATTTAATTTATCTGAACCCTAGTTTCTAGTTTATATTCACAATTGAGTGCTGTAAAGGGAAGTCAGACTTTGTATAAAAGTAAATTATTTCAAATTCAATAAAACTTTTTATTATAATCAATAATGTCATTTATTTGACAATCACTTGGAGTCCATATTATAATTTTTTTTTGCTTTTTTTTGACATGAGGGTTTACGTGTGAATTAAAATTTTGCAATTTCTTATTGGGCTGCTGCCCGAATACTCGACATTGGCAGAATTGTCTTTAAAGATATCTCAGGTTATTAATAAAAGAAAAAGAAGGATGGAAATCAAATCTATATTTGTGTTTTTCCCAATCCTGTTTTCTATAAACATGTATAAAACATTTCCTCTTAATACTGAAATCATACAACCAAAATATGATTGGTCTTTTGGAAACTTTTATCGCAATAATCGTGAGTAAACATTTCTTATTCATGCCATATAAATATATAATAGATACTGATGCGAGATTGAATACTTAGTTTAGCGGGATGGAATCCTAATCACGAGCGCAAATATGTCCACTGCAACTCCAGTAAACTACACCGGATTTAAATTTCGTGAAAACTTCTAATTTATTAATAATACAACGCCTGCGCATATATTAATGATTTAGACCGAAGTACGTCTAACAAAGTTACATTAATACTAACTATCTATATATTTTATATACATATGTATGGCACTAAGTTATTTACACACATCTCTTAGTAGGTACATTATATTTCGATGCATGCAATAATATGCAATATTTCAGATCAAAGCTGTCAGCCAAATGAACGTAACAATAAAAGTAATACTAGTCAAAAATCAACAAAAGAAGACAAGTTTAAAACATTTTCATTCGACAAAAAGAAACATTTAAATTTTGGGGAATACGTTCAATTAGTAATAATGAAGAAATATCCTTTTCTTGATTTGAAAGAAATTAAAAGACCATTAAAAAGTGATCTCTTGGCCTCTGAAAGTAATCTAGGATTTGATTCCAGTTTATGTGATGGTGCCAATGAAGTTCATGTAGAAATACTAAATAGAGGCCTTTTAGGATTTGCAATACCGAAAACAATTTCGAATTCCGCTAAAGATTCGGAAGTTACTAATGGCCCAGTCGATGCCAACCCGTTAAATATTTTAAAAGAAGCTGTTATACAATTTGAAAATAAAATTCACAAGACAATGTTATAACGTAACTTAATTATTTTTGTGCCTGGCGCTTTTTAATGTAGCGCCTTCCTACCGGCAAATTAAGGAAATAATTATTTTCAATACTGATTATGTCGCATTGTTTTTTAAGATAAACTTTAATATTTACTGTTTTATTTTTAATTTTATTTTCATCGTATTATATCGGCGTATTAAGTGTTTCAAATGCCTATACAGCCATCAAAACCTTTAAGCCGCGTCTCCTGCTCCTCTGTCTTCCAAACATTAGACAAAAACATCGAAACATTGGGGCGTGGCCGTATACATTTTTGTATTCATAGACAATGTTTTTTGTTTTCCGTGGTCGACGGAAAACAAAAACATTGTGTAGGCCACGCCCCAATGTTTCGATGTTTTTGTCTAATGTTTGGAAGACACAGGAGCAGGAGACGTGGCTTTAGTCATAGACAACATATAAAAAATTAGTCTTTACCTTACCTCATACGTTTTGTTACTACATACTAAGGCTTAAACAAATAAAGAAATCATTTTTATTAATACTGATTTATTATTTTATTTATAACGAAGTATTCACGCTTCTGTTTGACACGTGTTAACACAGTGACTAAAGGCTTCAACAAATTTAGAACAGTTTAAAGGACGACGGGAATTTTCATCATAACATTTAAGCATCTGAAAAATAAAATTAAAATAAAATAAGTTTGAAAATTGAATTTAAGTGGATAATAACGTTGTTTTCCACCTTTGACTGCCATTTTCTGCAAGATTGAATTTGGTTTTCATCAGGAGTAATTTTATCCCTTTCAAATAATTTTCGTGTTGAGTTTAATGCATTCTCGTATTCCGTTTGCATAACTTTATTTATATTCTCATGCTCTTTTTCTAGTGCCAATGATCGCCTTGCCCAATATTCGGTTTCCTCTTGAGATAACACTTGATTATCTGGATTTTCAGAGTTCTATACAAATAAAAGTTATTAATAAAAGTAATATTGGTTGGTAGGTTCAATATTATCTTCAGCATAACTTAATATACACAGTACAAATATTAGGCTGACCTGAATGGTGGTTGTAGAATTTAGATTATCGCCGTTATAAAGCTCTTCAAGAAGTAGTCCTGGAGGATAAGCGAAATTGTTGTCAAACGTAAGCCTCCTCTTTTCTTGACTAAATATATTACCCATTTTCTTTTAAATTTAGTTACGTGATCTAAATTGTGTTAGTAATTGTAGTTTTAACATATTTTTAAAAATCATAAGTAAAAATTAATAATTGTCAGCAAATTTAGTGTCAAATACTAGGTATATGAAATTATTTGTACCCACAAATTAAAATATATTAAATTTATTTCTTAAATTGAAGCCTAAACCACTGTACTGTACTCGGTACATTTTACTAGAAATTAAATAAATTATATATTTAATAATAAAAAGGAATTAGCTATATTGTCTTCGCTCAACTTAGCTGGAATATTAACTGTCATTACTGTCAAAGCGGGTTGTCTATGTCTGTTGTTTTGCATTCTTATGTAGATTGTGGCCTTTATTTTGTTTAATGCAGTTTTAGCGACATGTACATATACTGTTAGTGTGTTCCAATGATTTAGCTTATAAATAATAATATAATTATCTTAGTAATAAGCACCTTTAAATATTAAGCACCGAAATGTCGCTCTACGATGATTTGGATACTATAAAAGGGCGGACAACGGAGAAAGTTGCAGGATGGTCATCAGGGATAAAACTTTTACAGTCTCAGTTACAGTTGAAAAAAGCCGCTGTTACCCAACCTAAAAGAGAAGCTATGCGAAAATCTGTTCAGGTATAAAATCTATTAAAAAGGCTGACTTTACTGTTTTTGTACATTTACTTATACCTTTATATTGTTCTTCTATAACTATCCTTCAGGTATTAACACCTGTAATTGATTTAAAAAGCAAACAAAGAGAAGATGATGATCACACCTCGAATAGTCCATTAACACCTAACTATACATCGGTAAATGCAGAAGATCTAGAATTGATTATACATAATGAATATGATCCAATGTGGCCTAATGACTATGAAACAGCTTGTAAAGGTAATAATGATTAAAGTAATTATTAATATTAATTAAGAGGATTTTTGTTTGGTTAACCATGATTTATTTTATAGAACAAAAAAGACAGTTAGATAATGGTGACCGAAATGATAGATCAGATAGGAAACGAAGGAGCCGGTTTGGTGAGGAGGAAGATGTTGTACCAGAAAAGATGCTTATACCTATGGTAATTTAGATCTATTGTTTTCATTAACCTAAAACTTTGTAACTCCCTATAGTATTTCTTAAATTTTTGTGTGACAATTAATTGCTACAATGTTCTAATTCAGCCATTCTCAAAGTGTGTTCCGCGGAACCCTAGGGCTAAAATACTGCAAAAAATACCTACCAAAAGGAGATTATAAGGTTACATTTAAATATTCCAACTAAATATTATGTAATATTACATTGCAATATGATTATTCATAAATACATATAAATCAGTTTTTTATAATTATATTAAGGGTTTTTCCTTCGCCAAAAAAGTTTGAGAACCGCTGCTTTAATAAATAATAATATAGGAAGTACAATAATATTACTGTAATATATATACTGTTTCTTCTGTATTTGTTTCATAATAGAAATTACTTTTAGTGATAAGATCGCCAATTGATCTAAGTTTTGTATGTGCTCAATTGTAATACCTAATCTTAAAGCAATAAAAGATTAATTTAAAATACAGTTGACACATTACATTTAAATTGACATCCAAAAATCAAATCTTTATAATTATCACATTCTTCAGCAACCTGAGGAGGAAGAGGCAGAAGAGATCAGCAAACGTGCAGCTGGTGCGGCAATTGCACCTCCACCTTCATTAACAGCAGAGACTCCTGTTTCCCCATTCCCTTCTTCGCCTGGCGGCTTTTCTATTGGGGGTTACGGGGCGAGCTCTGTAGCTGCTAAAATTATGGCTAAATATGGATTTAAGGTTTGTTAAAGACCTCACTATTAAAATTACTCGAAATGATTAAAATTCTTTTAAAAAACAAGTTGTTTTTGTTTGTTTGTAGATATGTTACAAGTATATCTTTTAAATATATATACTTTTTTTTTCAACAGGAAGGCCAAGGTTTGGGTAAGAAAGAGCAAGGCATGTCAGTGGCTTTACAAGTTGAAAAGATATCAAAACGTTGTGGGAGAATTATTCATGAAAAAGATGGTAGTGTGATGCCACCACCTTCTGGATTTGTCATGCCGGCTCCACCCGATTCAGGTGGATTTTATTGTATACATTGATTTCATCATTCTAATGAAAATTATTATTATAATATATTTCTTATTCAGACTCTCCCGGTTCCTGCAGTTCTCCACAAAGGTTAAAGCAAGAACCAACAATCACAGAAATTATGAAGACTCCTAGTAAAGTTGTGCTGCTTAGGGTAAATAATATTTCCTTCATAATAATAACAATATTTTTTATGTTATTTCATCAAGATTAATTTTAATTTGTTCATATTTTTAGAATATGGTTGGTCCTGGTGATGTAGATGAAGAGCTGGAACCAGAAGTGAAAGATGAATGTAATACGAAATATGGAGATGTAATCAAAGTTGTAATATTTGAATTGCCAAATGCTCCACCAGATGAGGCAGTTAGAATATTTGTAGAGTTTAAAAGAATAGAAAGCGCAATCAAAGCTGTGGTTGACTTGAATGGTCGCTTCTTTGGCGGAAGACAAGTTAAAGCTGGGTTTTATGATATTGAAAAATTCAATGGTTTACAATTAACTGAATAAAATAATCATGTTAAAGTGTTTCATTTATTTTGCTCTCAAAATACTACCATATATAGTAAAAATTGTATTCTCATGCATGCTATTTGCATGTAGCAGACTATGTAAATCGGCAATGTCTACAAGTGTTCGTGTAAATACGACGCGCGGCGTTCCGATCGTATTTCTATAAACATTAGTATTGTCTATGAATTGTGAGTAAATAAATAATTGAATATAGTCTGTGAAATTGAGTCATGCGTGTGGAATTCACCCTATCTTGAATTATCTTTTTTTTGTCCGGTTTCCTTTTTCAAAATTAATTTTCAATTCTATAATATCAGCTGTGATAACAAATTCCTTAAACAAGTGTGTAAAAACCACACACCGTAATTAAATGTAGGTTAAGAGTTTTTGTGTTTTGAGATCATTTACAATGAGTGAATCCTGTGTGGAAACTCCTGAGGCACCAGCCTGGCTGTCGAAACTTGAAAGTCAACGCGAAAAATTGAGTAAAGCCCGGCTTGGACATGACAGCGGCGCAGGCGCACCTTGCAATTCTTGTGGTTTGTATTATATTTGAAATATGAAATTCTTATCTTATCATTGTAATATTGTTTTTTAAATAATGATTTAAGATCATTAGTGCACTTTATACCTATTCTTTTAC
This sequence comes from Tineola bisselliella, assembly GCA_028551675.1. NCBI lineage: Eukaryota > Metazoa > Arthropoda > Insecta > Lepidoptera > Tineidae > Tineola > Tineola bisselliella. Next base: position 111,959 of record JAPWLS010000780.1, on the reverse strand, counting down.
ACAAAACTGAGCTTGAGTAGACATTGCAATGTCAATATTGTGATCTCGTTTTGTACATCAGTTTAAATTTTGTCATTTTTCAGGATCAGGATGCCCAGGCTTGGATTTACATTTCTGGAGAAAAGTATGTCGTTCGTGTCATTGCAGCAAGGATGTTCATGATGTACAGGATGATGACTTAACTGGCTGGGCACAATTTGAACTCTTGGGAACTGCACGACCTAAGAAATCCTCATGTAAGCACCTTATAACTAGGATCTATGTGCATCAACATATCAAGTTATAAATACTTATATTTAACATTTGAATTTTCAGTGCCTTTGATTAAAATTAGGGGAGTAACGGATAAGGCTGTCCGTCTGGATTGGGTACCACCAAATGCTTCGACTGAGTTGGTAATAAATTTTTTTTTAACATATAGTTCAATAAGTAAAATTTTGGCTTATTATTAAATTACTACATTTTATACCAATGTTATTCCACAGGTCTCAGAATATATGTCATGTCTTGGCTCTCAAGCTCCCGTCTCAGGTTCGGATGCAGCTCGTAAGCGCCGCGCCCAACTGCGAACCCAATTACCACCTCATGATGTTGCACCGGCAACAAGGACTGATGCTTCAGATTTGGAGAAATCTGAACATACTGTAAGTGATCTTTACTAGCATAAGACAATGTATACAACTTATCTAATATATTGTTTTCTTAACAGGAATATATTGCACGCATTAAAGAGAATGTTGTGGGCATGGGAAATGTCGTCAGAGTTGCGCCATTGAAGAATGGAGAGATTTATTCTGTTGAGAATAGCAAATCTCATGTTTCTGGTACAAAATCATATGCTCTACCATTGAAGATATCTAACGTGTCAAGAGGCGTCAAGTACAATATTGTACCTAAGAATACTTCAGACAAAAAGTTAGTTTTGGATTCTCAGGGTAATATTGTCAGTAGTGCAGCGCATCTACCTGATTACAATTCCAGTCCAATACTAAGCAGGATTGTTAAAGACAAACTCAATATAATGCGAATAGAATCAGATAGGATTAAAAGTGCAGTCGAACATGGACCTGTCTATGATAAGCTTTTCAAGAATTTATCAGATTTAAACATGTCTGTCGCCTCTGATGTTTATTTGCAACCAATCAAACTCTTCCGGGATGAATATAATAAGAATGATCAGTTTAAAGATGAAATAAATGAGTTTGCCAGCCAAGCTCTAGGTTCTCATATAATGCCTGATTTATGGTCAAACAGCAATAACAATGTCATGGGTTCAGCTAAGTTTATTGACAGTAGAATTCAAAAAGGCACAATTTTTGCTCCAAATGGGGAAATATGGAGTTGGAAACATGAACCTTCTACACCAGAACATAGTGGTTTAATTTGTTCTACTAAAATCAGTCCACAGTATTCTACAATCACAAAGAATATGAATCAGGTTGAGCCACAACAAACTGCACCCCTGAAAGACTACTTGAGGAGTCATTCTGAAGAAGATCTTCCACCACCCCCACTTCCTAACTACAATACTTATCCAAGTGGCAAACCATCAATCACATCAGTAGATAATTCATATTATGATTCTTCCAATGATCCAAATAGTGGAATTTTAGAAGCTGTTGATCCTATTATTGAACAGTTGACGGACATTTCTCTAAATCCAGAAGAAGTAGAGTTTAACAGAAAATTATACAATGAAGGTGTACCATGTCAGCGTTGTAAGAAGCCTATGTTTGCTGGAGAAGTAGCAGTAAAGGCAGAAAGAGCTGGTCAGGAGGCTATATGGCATCCCCAATGTTTCACATGTTGCAAGTGTGGAGAACTGTTGGCTGATCTTGTCTACTTCTATTACAAGGGTGAGATATATTGTGCTCGAGATTTAGCTAATGTTCTGGAGATTCCCCGTTGTGCGGGTTGTGATGAGTTGATATTTTCGAGGCCTTATACTGCAGCTGAAGGAAGAGCATTTCATGTGCAGCATTTTTGTTGTTACCATTGTGATGCTCCTCTTGGCGGAAAGCAATATGTGCCTGATGACAAAACAGGGTTGCCTGTTTGTTTGGGCTGCTATGAGCAGTTTTATGCCGAGCGTTGTCGCGCTTGTAGTGGTGTGATTGGACCACAACAACAGGGTGTGTCGTGGGGAACCCTACATTGGCATGCAGAATGTTTCATTTGTTCGGGTGCTAGATGTGGTAAAAGCCTGCTGAGTGGCAGATTTGTTGTAAAGCAAGAAATGCCTTTCTGTAGCGTTCCTTGTGTGCAAAGTAAGATTAAGTAACATTCCTTTTCCTAATGAAATAATTTTACAATTATACTTTTATGATATTATTAAGTACAATTATTTGGCAGAATATTTTACAAATGCCAAAATATTTTGAAATTATTTTCTAATAATTGTAATATAACTATATTTTTCTATAATCACTATAGAAAGATAAACATTGTAAGGGTCCTAAATATTTTTCAGATATTACTTGCCACATGACAATTTGTGATATTTTGTGTAATAATAATTCTTTATGTATCTTTGTTTCAAATAAAGTATTGTATTTGTTACAAGATATGGGACCATTGATATTTTTATAAGTGCCATTTATTGAAAATATAGATATATATTTTATACATGTGTGTTTATTTTAAAATTGGACACAGCACCTGCTCCATGAACAGCTAATGTTTTTTCTCTTTACCTGTGTCAAACTACATCAGAAATTATATCTAAACGCAATATGCTTCAAAATAAAGAGTGGTAGGTAGGCTGATGATGGTTATTAGCCTGGTATGCCATCCCAAGGTAGTCCCATCACTTTCTAGCCGAACACCTGTGAAGTGATCTAGTTGCATTTCAGGATCAGCTTGGAAGTTACCGGGATAACGAAAGAAAGTCCTCTGTCAATTTGGTTGGAGCACATCCATTCCCTCAAACCAATGCAGTGGTGGAAACTGTTGCACACGGACACTCCCCACACTGTCACAGTAATAGTATTATTCTGGGCTAATAACCATTATCAATCCGTTTATCTCTTTTATTAATTAAACAACCAAGTGATAATTAAATAAATTTAATAATAAAGTTTACAACTAAATACATTTAGATCAAAGCATTAATTAGTAATATTAGAGATAAAACGCAATTTTAAAATGATTTTTTTATGCCGTGGCTTTCATTTGAGAATATTCATTCTTCATTTTAGCGATTTTCTCTTGAAGGGCCTCCTGTTTCTTTTCCGTAGCAATGATGTGGTCGTCAACTTTCTTTATTTCTTTGGTGATGTACTCGATGCGCTTATTGACATTCACGCGAGCTTCTCCCAGTTCTTGCTTGATCAAAACAGGACCAATCAGCTTATACAACTCAGCGTCGTCGTTCAAAAGCTGCAATTCTTCTTTTACAGTCGTATTTACTTTTAACTGGCCATCTAATTGAGTTTTCATCCCGACAGCCCTCTGAAATTCTTTTTGGGCCGTTAAGTAAACCTCGAACTCATCTTGCAGCTTTTTTTGTAATTCTACGTCAGACATTTTAAGAAATATAATTTAGTTGACAATCCACATTAAATACAATAGTTATTCAAATCAACAAGCGATTTTTATAAAACAATGCTCTCTAGGTTATATCCAGCATACAAAACACAAATGATGACAATTCTTTGACAGCGTTTATTAAGCTACGTTCGCATTGAAAATGTATACGTTCATTTTTACGATTTATAATATTTTTGTCTATTTAGTTTTGCGGTCTCTTTTTGCTGATTGTAATTTGCAAATAGTATTCACTATTAATGCTATTTAATTAAAAATAATAATTTTACTTTGGTTATTTATTTTATTGTTATTATAAGAACATAATTTGACTATAATTTCTGTCCATATTCTAAAGTCCACATATATCCAGCATTGGGATCATTACTTTTTTCAGCTTCTTTTGCAGTTTTTTTGGTTCTCTTTAATATTTTTTGTAATGTGTCTTGTAAGCCTGAGGTGAGAGGTGCTTGTTGTATTCTTTCGAATTTTTTTTCTGGTTCATAACGGGTTTTAAAAGAACCTCTTTTACCAAATCTTTCCCTCACAAATTTTTCATATAAATCTTCATTTTCATCTTCCTCCTCTTCTTTGCTACTGTCATCCTCCTTGCTGCTATTTTCTTCTTTACTACTATCTTCTCTTTCTCTATAATTGCTATATTGTTCTGGTTCTCCATAATATCTAGGACTATAAAATTCTTCGTCATCATTATCAACGTCTTCTTCGTCTTTATTTTCCTTTACTTCTTCATTCTTTTCTTTGTCGGATTCTTTCTTCTCATTTGATGCTTCTTCATAATTGTATGATATGACGTCTTCAGGCAATTTAATTTCTGGCAATCTTATTGTTACATCTCCAAATTTTAGATTTAAATTCTCGTCGTATATTACTTCTTTGTCTGGTAAGTCCTCACTGGTGTCGTCTGTGTCTTGTTGTTCTTTGTGCTCTTTATTTTGTTGTTCATTATTATTTTCATTGTCATGTTTGTAATCTAATGGTATTCTTTCAAACTGTTGTTTTACGTTTCCATCATTTTTGATTAATTGTTCATTACCTACATCAGTTTTTAACAACCCTGACAAAGGAGATAATTCTCTTTCATCGCTGACTTCTTCGCTAGCATCATTATCTCGAAGTTCCACCACTGGTTTGATTTCTTCGTGGTTAACTTTAGCTTGATTTCCAAAATTTTCACTTAGGGTTTCTAACAAAGGTAAATTAGTGGTTGAATCGTATTCTGCCTTTGTATCGATTTCAGCTGATTTAATATCACTGCTAACTTTTTCTTTAGAATTAGTGCTTTCGTTGCTATCTTGTGTGTCATCTATTGCTTCTACTTCTCCGTCATCTTTAACCCGTATTCTTTCATAAGTAAAATCTTTTAAATCCACGTCTTGTATTGGTCGTAAAGTTGTTGAAGTGTATTCATCAGGATGTTCCTCGACGTGTTTATTGTGATTAGAATCAGGTGGTGCGGAATTATCAGCTCCTTCGTTGCTTTCTTTATATTTATCATTTACTTCATCACTTCTATCATCTTCCACTTGTCTGTATTTACTCTTTCGAGAAAATCCGTTTGAACTATTATCACGATCAGATTCTTCAACACTACTCGAATCAGCTTCATTACTTCCTTTATTAGATTGCTCTAAATTCGTATTTACCCTGTATTCATTACTGCCAGAACTATCTTCGTTAGAACTGCCTTCCTCGCGTCTAGAGTCATCTTTATAATCACCATTTTCTTTCTTTTCTTCACTTTCTATACTTGAATCTTGTCTAGAATGTTTCTTGTCAACTTCCTTACTACGATTTTCACGTGAATCATCTTTATAGGTTTTTTTATTATTATCTAATTCCTCTGAACTTTCTTCCCGCACATTTATAGAATCGCTCTGTTTTTTGGCATGAACATTGATTTTTGGTAGATGATTTCTATCAGTTACAGGAGTTTCATTACGTCTATAATCTAAATTAATATTCGGATGTTTTTTGTGTTCATTAATTTGTAATTGTGGTTTTATTTTATTTTCGTTTTGATATCCTTGTGTATTAACATTAGCATTTGGTTCATGTAAAGTTTCAATATTAAAATTAGCTAACCCACCGTCTTTTAAGGTTTCAATGTTAAAATCAGCTAATTCATCTTCAATTACTGGTGCTGCTAGTTTATAAGTTTGCAATACAGGATTGGGATTATCATTACTAATTTCTGGGGAATGTATTGTTTCGTAATTAACAATTATTGGTGCAAGTCTCTCATTCGATCGTTTCTTTCTTTTCAAACTATTTTTAGCATTTCCTTTGGTTTTAGTATTAATTTCATCTTTTCCATTTTTACCTAACACGTATTCAGATATAGTGTCAGTTAAAGGTTTTGCATTTGTGTCAACTGATATAGTAAAATTAATGGCATTGTCTACGTTATCAATTGAATCACTACAATTGTTCGTTTGTCCTGTGTTCTCTACAATGTTATTGATTTCAGTAACATTAAGATTAATACATTCGTCAGTTGTGTTGAAGCTTGTAGCCGTCGCATCAGTCATCTGAAATGTAACATAGAAGAAAGATAATGAATTTGTTTTGGAATAAAACACATAATGTTTCTGAAACAGTTAATTTTTATTAACATGTGATATTAATTTTTAACACTCACACATCGTTTATTATTTGAATTGCTTGAATCTCCTTCCCATTCACTCTAGTACTAACTATTTAATGACAACTTTCATGCGCTACTGTGACATTCTAAACTACACTAAAACATGCAAAATTTGGTATAAATAAAACTACATTTACAAATAATTCATATTTATTTAATAATATTTTTTTATGATAAACAAATCACACTCGAGCAAGGTTTAAATATTAGCAGCACTGGTTTAGGAAAATAATAATAATTACAACAGTTGTATTGTATTAGGTAATAATGCAGCCTCAAATTATAAAACTTAAAGCTAAAGCCTCGGCGGTTATAATTAAAAAAAAACAACAACAATAGTCTGAGGCCGGTTAGATATTCAAAACAAAAGGGAGCGAACGGAAAAAATACAAATATAAAAAAGGACTAGAAAAATATATATATACGAATATATAATAAATATCTAATTATAAAATGGCAAGCTTTATAACCAAAGCGAAGAAATAAGTAAAATGTAGACTGCGAGAAGATTGGACTAGTTTTCACTAAAGTAATTAATATGCGAAATGTTTGTGTTGAAATATATCAGCAATTAGTTTTGCATTATAAAACAAACATATAGCCAAAGTGTAGGCAGGATAATGACGAATGCAATAAGATAATTTTTAGGTTAGGTTTTAATTGTCTTCTGTTTCTCTCTGTGGTGTTTTATTAGTAAACTATGGTGGAGCGTTTAAACCAAAATAAAAAAGTAAATACTTCAACATCTACGGTGCGATCGAAGCAGAATAGACCACAACAGTAAACAAGCGTGATTCATTCATTTTACATCATATATGGCAAACAAGCAACTGACTTCCTTGAAACATCTAAAAACTTACAAAATACTTAATCTAAAATTTTGTACAATATTATAAACAAAAGACTACATAATTAATAGACACACACTGGGCTGTTTTTGTGATACTCACTTAAATATAAAAGTTACTATTTTTTTATTACTTCTACAAAAAAAAAACTTGTGTTAAAGCGGATTTAATTTATGGAAAAATAATTTATAATTCATTAATTTAAGATTGCAAGCCAGAAGTGTATTACATTAAAAATGCATTAGTTACGCTTTCTTCTTAAATTAAATAAACACATGTTTTATTTTTTGTTTTATACAAATAATAAATCGATACATTTTTACATCTACATTGTACAGGTGACTATAATATTTATAAATTATATGAATATCATAAGAAATGTCGACACAGAATAGTGTGTACAGACAAAGTTGCGAGGATTACAACTTACTAGGAGTCTACACAGCATCTTAAATGATAATGAAAATGAGTATATACAAAATAGTCTTAATGATGGATGACCTATATTTTATTTAAGTTCAACTGTCGACATTTCATAGGACATTCGGTGAATTAAATTAATTGTTGCGAATGTGCGATTACTTCTTGCCTAAATACGGATCGTATGCGAAGTTACTCACGAATTGTTTCGCTGCACTAGGGAATGCTGGTGGCGGTTCAGCCCATTTACTGAAATCCATTGATGGGATAATACCACTTCTGCATGGCACACGTGGATTACTGGAACAAAAATTGACAACATGCAACTATTTCTTGGTAAATTGGTTAAAAACAAAAGATGACTAACTTACAGTTCATGATCAGGTAACACCATAGGATAAAGCTGCACAGTATCAATGATATCTGTATTATCACAGATAACACGTGCCAGTCTTGATTTACGAATTTCCGTTAACTGTTCCGGCGTGAATGATGACGGCTGATGTGGCAATTCGTACCTGTCAAAATATATTACACATATAATACCTATTAGGTGTGCACTCAAACACTTATATGGAAATGGGTACTCACCAGAATCTGTCACCACGCCGTGAATAGGAGAATTGTGTAGCAATAATGCAAGCGAAAGTGGGCCCCAACATAGATCCTGGTAGAGGCCTTTCAGACACACCGCCTGACCATAAATCAACATCAATAGGATGCTCAAAAATAGTTTCATATTTCCTTACAGTTTCATTGGGCATGGAACCAAAGAGCTCTTGGAAAGTATTAGCGCCGCTGAGACCACAGAATTTCCTGAACTCCATATAACCAGGTACACCGAATTCTCTGCCTCTTTGCATGTTGAAGGAAACTAAATCCATTCCGAATCTAGCTCCAATCTTCTTGAAAAGATGGTTTGTAACTTCTTGCGTGATAGAGTCGTCCATGGCTTGAGCCACCTGGTTCATCAGACCCATTACATATTCATCAAGAACTCCAGCTCTGTAGAGGTCGTAAGGTCGACGAATCAAGTCTGATAATCTTTTGGAAGCTGTGAACATAAAAATATGTATGAAATAGAGGACTAATAAACTATAGACAGATATAGTGAAATAATGTATCTTACCGATGAATTTGTGAGCTTTAGACCAGCGTTCAACAGCAGTTGGTAACAATGAGTGACCAAACCTGTAAGCGGCTGATGCAAACGAATCAATTACATCAGGGTTTACAGTCGGGTCATATCCGTCCCAATAATTCTGCAGAAAATAAAGTAAAGATAGAAAAAGTCCCTGTGGATTTAATTCAGACAAAATCGAATAAAATTTTACCTCTTTCTCCAAAACTAATCCGAATTTCTCCATAACATCTTTACCAAGTAGAATAGGCAAAAATTCATTGTAAGTAATATGCTGTATTTCAGCGATATTAATTCGCCTCGCTTCTTGGAAAAGAGTTTCATCATCCCAATGCGGATTGACTTCAGATAATCCTTGGGCTACACGATTATGTTCACGTGCCATTAGGGTATGCATCACAGCTAATACCAGCTGTTCATTGACACGAATTTCACCTAAAAGTTTCATGTTAGTTGTAAATTTTGATATTTTTACGCCTAAAATTAGGGTAAAAAAATATTACCTGCTTCAAAACAATACATGTTCTTGTTAGGTCTGGTGCATCCTTCATCAGGAATATCAAGTTTTAACGGCAGCAAATCCTTTAAACCGTACTCTTTGAAGACTGGGTTCATTCGTAAAAGACCACCGTATCCGGTTCTCAACTTTCTTGAGAACTTTTCTGTGACTCCATACACTGTGTTTCCATCAAGAGCTCCTGTTAATGTGTTATATGGGACTCTTGAACCTATAGAAAATGAATTATATTACATAATTGGTTGTTTCAGGCGTTACGTTGCGGAAATCCATATTAAAGGAAATTATTTAAAATTATTTTGATTATAATTCCCGTTACATTAGGTCGGTGAAGGAAAATAACCTCCACCAACATTCAATAACTTGTCTCTGAATTATATTACTATTAGAAAGAGTCTTTTAAATTTCTGAAGTAGATCTGAGTATTGATTATATTCAAATATTCCGCAGCCTCCTTAACTCTATTAAATTGCCAATTATACCCGACTATGAAACTTGTCACATATCGTATTAAACAAAATTGCTTCCACTAATTTAGTTGGCATGTGAGTGAGTTGAAAATGTTCTACATTAATCAATTTACTTTATAAGTGGTCTGCCGCGGGCAATAATCGAGCAAGCCCAATTAGTTATCGTCTAAAATAATATAAGACTATTTTCGTTTATACAATATTTTGTTAAGGCCAATTTTTTAACTTCCTTATTGGAGTCTTATAATTATAGATTACACAACACAAGTACATAATACTCGGACCCAAAACAAATATCTATTTTAAAGAATCATATAAAATATGTATTAATAAATAATATATGGATCGAGAATCGTATCTGGGTCTTTGAATAATTGTAGATTAGCACAGAGCAGATACGTAAAGACATAGATATAATATAATTAGTTGTTTCAGGTGTTACTTTGCGGAAATCCATATTAAAGGAAATTGTTCAAAATTATTTTGCTTATAATTCCCGCTACAACATTCAGTAATTTGTCTCGACGCGTTTCGCCAGTTCACATGGCATCATCAGGATACGTGAAGTGGCGAAACGCGTCGAGACAAATTACTGAATGTTGTAGCGGGAATTATAAGCAAAATAATTTTGAACAATTTCCTTTACATAGATATAAATATAATCTAATTAGCAACCGCTCACATTATTATAAATGATTCCTTAATGCATTGTTTATTTACGCGGTTAATGATAAATTGCTATTTTCTCAGATAATTTTTCTTGTTATAAATGCTTATTAAGTACCTACTTTAGTTGAGACGACACTTAAAGAGGTTTTAAAGTAAGTAGGACATTATGTATTGTGAAAATATATTTGAATAAAAAACACGACTGCGTATTTCCGTGGAATTTAAAAGTATTATCGTAAAGATTTTATTTGCTAAAAAAATGAATCACAGCGTTCTATAAATAATTATTCAGATACTTGAGCCAATAGATGATGTAAAATGTAATTTAGCTAATTCTTACCAAGACGGCAGCCTGGTCTGGGAGATGGGAAGGCTCTCACGAAATCGATGCATTTAACACCCCATAGTCTGTAGAAATAATCGTCATCAGGTATCCGAATCTCGTTACAATATGGATGCTTTAGATGCGGCGGACGTTTACAACATTCTTCAGGGTCATTACGGTTTATTGGGTCTGAAATGTAAATATTACAATTAAATGGCTACTTTCAAACACGATTAGTGTCCGTATTATAATGTTTTTTATTATTTGGAACGTTTTTAGTTCTACGCATAACCAATAGGCTCACATTGGTTAATTCTATATAAAAACACTTAACATGTCTAAACAGGGGGCAAAGACTATATACTGAGCTAATAACTAACATCAATCATACAGTTTTTGCTATCGAAGTGATTTATAACAAAAACAATGTGCGAAATTTTGCTTTCTTCTATACTCTAGTTATAAGCTATCTAAACTTACCAAGCGGAGTTCCAGTTAATGTGTAATCATGGTCCATGAATTGACCCCAAGCAATAACCATGATAGTGCCAGCATGGTCATGGAAACCTTCATCTGGATGCATAGTTCTTGATACAACGCGGGATAAAGGCAAGTCGCGTCCGGTGTGAGAAATACGCGGTGCATTTATACCATCAGAAAATAATGGTCCAATAAGTCTAAAATCATTAAATATCTTTTAAAAATAAATACTTAAAACTCGCGATCGTGATATTAGATAGCTTGATGAGCTTTCAAAGTTGTTATTATTTAGATAGACAAGAGCTTTCACTATAATCATCACTTGCTCTCTAAATGTTAAAAAAAAAAGATATATCGATAGACTTGTAGGTATACGTATTTTGATTTGATTGACGAAAAGAATTTTTATGCGGTTTACTACCACGTTTATCTATATTATTTTTCATCCGATATTTCGTAACTTTTATAACCATCATTACAGTCTCGCCACATCTATGGTGGTTATAAATCCGGATCAAAATAATCAAAACAAACACGTCAATAAGTCGCATAGTCGTTTAAACTAATTAATACATCTAGTTATTTGTATATTACAGCATATATACCTACACAATGTACAAGTGGTCATTATTGATAGCAATGTTCCAATTGGTTCCAAATATAATTGTTTTTCTGAACTCGGAGATAATAATACAAACCTTTGGAAAGGTGCCATCGAAGCACCCCAAGTGGGATGTTCAAGATTATTGCAGAGTCCATCCAGACGTCTGTATTTGCCAGCTCTGCATTCCACATGCGAGAAGATTGGCGGGCAAACGTCCCTGATCAATGTGCGCGATGTATCAATCAAGGGGAGGCCTTTCTCAATTTCTTCATAAGTTAAACCGTAGCTGAAATAATAAATATTCTGTTACACTAAAGATAAGTTAGAGTTGCCGTAAATGAAGGGTTTTATAAATTATAACTACGCAAAGTCGAAGAGTATATATTTATTTATTTATACATACAAATATAGATAAACATGAACTACACACAATACATACCATGTTACATAGATACATACATAAGCTAATAATGACAATAATAATACTATAATACGCATATACATAAATACTAGGAAGAGACATAATATTTTTTTAAAGATTTCTTAAATATTCTATGGACAGGATTTAATTTAATTTTTGCCACCATTGATACGCCATGTATACAATATACATATAAACGTATTAGATGTAGTCTAACTAAAATTCTAGATAGTATTAACCAATATTTACGGTTATAAATGATTTAAATAAATGCATTTTTAATTTATATCCACCGCCGAATACATAATAAATACTAAACTAATCATATGCAAATTTTAATGATGGTCAGTGTCATAAATAGGCATATAAATGTTTATGGCTTCAAATGTGGTTTACATAACTAATTAAAAAGTACTTAATTATTATTAAAATTATATTTAAATGTGAAGGTTTATTGCATCCTTCATTTAGTTTGGTTCGTAATCAAAACAAAGCATTATCTTAAACTGCATTAACTAAATTAATGCGTATGAATATGATATGGAACATTTACAAGGTAATCTGCTATTTAGTTTTTTAATATAACGACGGATTAAGTTTATTTGTTTAGTAAATTTGCAATTTTATGAAAGTTCAAGTCCAAGTGTTCCAATAAGAATTTTAAATGATGAAGTAAGAACATAGAATATAATAATGGGTTTTATCCTTATTGTTAGTTTATGCTCAATAAAGATTATATGTGACGGTCGCCTCTACAAGCCAAAAATACTTGTTTAAGATTTTAGTTAGGTTATGACATTTATTCAGTCACTGTTATCTTCCTTGTCTTTCTTTTCCTTTTATTGTCAACAATGCATTGTGATAATTATATTTTCAATCTATTTTAATCCGCATTTATTTTACATCGGCATCTCATGTATCTCTAAAGATATCTATGTTACGTAATTTTGCTTCATACAACTTCAAATGTTATTATTTGCAAACGTGTTTTAAAAGTTAAAAAGATATAGACACATATTTAAGTGTAACATCCGTAAAGGTCACTTTTGACATTAGCTGAGATTTAGTCAGAGTGACTTTCAATTAGAGTACCATAGTGAAGTCGGTAGTGTCCAAATTTCTGTTTGTCCGATTCATTTTACCTTGCCCCAATCAATATTAAACAATAGACACCTAATTACTTTTAAAAATCTTAATCAAGTCATTAAAATATAGTAATTTATCAAATGTTTGTTTTTTAATTCGTCTAATTATTGAGGTTAGCGACCCTCAACCACAATAAGTGGTCCAAGGTCGAATAAATGAATTATTAATGTAATTTCTAAACATAAATGTGTGGTAATTACAAATTTGGAATACGTATTCACTATAATTATGTGCATACAATTAATTGAGACATTTTATAACAAAGCTAATTATTATTTTCTTTAATACATGGAGAATACATACATGAGTTTTTTCATTTTGTTTTCAAAGGTTTTTTTTCTAAATCAAAGCTACTACACATAATAACAGATAGCATTACGTCAAACATGAAAATAGATTCGTTTATTTCATAGTTGAATAAAGAAACGATAAAGATGAACGACTTTTTGTATTGCTTTATTTAAGTAAATAATAACAAAAATTGTAATTTGATGTAGGTACTTATCGTAAGCTAAAAATTTTTATAATCGCCGCTCTTGTGAGCTCAAGTCCTGTAATAAAAAAATGTGTAATAAACATGTTAGTTTACGTTTTCGTAAAGTACAAATTTAAAATATAGAAGTAATTGCATTTATTTTTTCTTACTAAATGTTCTTGTAGTAACGTTTATCTTACTAGATCTCGATGAAAGTAAATGGTTAAATTATGTTAATGAGGAATTGGGCCGGTGCACCTCGCGGTAAGAAGTAGGCCACAGGGGCTATAGGCCCATGCGCCCGACCGTACTGCTGTAAGATTGTGCAATACTTTTTATGCTTTTTATATACTTTAAGACTAAACGTTTGATTTTACTTTTATCACATACTTTTGTTTATATACTTTGTATAATCATATTATTTAAGTGGACTACCTTTTTTAAATCAACAATCAGGTGTACGATCTACAATTCTGACTAAATGTTAAATTGTAATGTGTAAGGAGAGGAAAGGAACGCATTTGACATATTTTTCTCATTACGAAACGCGCGTAAACGAAGTGAAAAGTATTTTTTTTAATATTAAGAGGTCGAATAAAATTAATCAATTTAATCCAAAAACAGAAACAAATGAAACTGAAAAAAACAATAGTGATAAATATTTGCTATAAGTATGTTGTGTTAAAACAATTGCTCCTAATAAGGAGAGTCTTAACCATACGAGTATTAAATTGACATTTACAATACAAATGTCACAAGTCTGAGAATTTGGTGGTATTTTAAAAACCACATTAAAATGCCACTTATCACGTTTTAATCTGCAGTCCTTTTAATAATATCAATTATTCGAGTATAGTTCGAAAATAAGTCTCTAAAACTTAATAAATCACAATATTGCGACCAATACATCAATAATAGATTATGTGTAGATATTTATATATCTGATAATAATATAATCTAGCAAATGAGACGCATTCCTGCTAAATTAAAACGTGGCAAATTTCCTTGAATGTAAGCACCGAATTCCATTCAATTACAGTATTTTTAATCACAGTAAAGAAAAAAAAACGTTTAAGGTCATCGTAAGAATTCGAAATCATTGCCGGATTAAATCTTACTTAATTTTAGAAAATTATCGGGAGCACGATTCGTTTTCTAATTGTGTTAATTAAAAAAAAAACACTTGATACAGATATTGTCAGACAAAAAATTTCTTAATCTCAAATTAGAGCGTACTGATTGGTGTAGCTTTGGCAATTTGCCAGCAATAGGTTGCTGCAAAAATTACAAATTGCTGGCTCGCTAAATAAACCCAGACTAACGTAATTGACCATCTAAATACTAAAGGCAATTTTTCTTCCCAATTGTCATAGGTGAAACTGTTTAAATTACGCCAAGTACTATTAACGTGGTAGAATCTACAAAATCGCATTTAACAGAGCTATTTAAAGTTTGCTTAAATCTCAGAAACCAATAAGAAAATGTTAATTTTTTTTCATGAGATGGGGAATTATATCTTACTTTAACAATAATACTAAAATTGCCAAAATGTTGGCTCTGACTATGTCAATAGGACTCGATGATATATTTAAGGTAGACTTATAGTTAGTATACCGGTGACTGATCAGCGCGATGTGTAATCAAATAAGCGATTAACTGCAGCGCTGAATCTGAACGCGCGTATAGCAACGATCCAAAGGAGCGTTTAGTTGTAAATTGCGTATTGTGTGGGTAATGTGAGTAAACGCACTATTCAAAAGTGTATTTATTTATTAGTTCATTTACAATTAGCATAAAATATTCCCTTCGTTGGTCGCGAATTACGAATCCTATAATATGAATCCGTAGCCTAAAACAGTTACAAGGCTCATTACTTTCAAAGTAATGAAATAAATTTAAACATACGATAAAGAACGAAGTTTATATAAAAAATATATAAAAAATATACAGGATAATCTAGAAAGACACCAGGATTAAGAAAAATAATTAGACAAAAACAATTGAATCACAAAATTGGCATTGAAGGTTAATCCAACTTGAAATTTTGTTAATTGAACACATATTTTTAAGACATTTACATTTAAATATAGACAAAAAAGCGGCTAAATTAAAAGTCATTTAAAATCCAATTAAATTACACTTCTGAACTCGGTTCTGGGAAAATATATCCCGACATATTTTGCACATACTGTATATCATTGCCGCAGCAGTATTAAATCAATGGCATAATAAAATGTTTAGTATCTAATAAAATGAATAATTTAAGTGTGTTTGTGCAATTCTGGTCCTAACGAAGGACGTGCCTATCACGTATCATACGTTTTAGTACCTATTGATTTTAGGACGTCATTAATTAACACGTGTATATTAATTCCTTAAGTTGTATCCAAAATGGCAAATGCATTTTGTGGAGAAATTAAGACCTAATTTTAAAAAATCTATTCATTCATGTACGTCATCATTGTTAACTTTTAAGACACTAATTTTGCGTATTCACTGACATATTTGAACGCTTCCCACACACTATTTCGACCTAGTTATATTGTTAATAATAATAGTCAATGTTATATCTAGGCTACTTAACAAAAGAAATAGTAAATTGTTGGATTGTTGCCCGAATGCTCGACATTGGCAAAATTGTATTTATAGGATATCCGACGCTATTTAACAAAAGAACCAGATAAATAGTATTCATTTATTTATTTAAATGGCGGGATTTTACTGGCACTACAACTGAAGATGATAGTCTTCTTTACTTATATCTGTTTTAATTTAGATTTTAATGCCAAGCGAATTGAGGTCAAAAAAGACAAAATTTAAATGATCGAAGAGTGTGTCCGATTTCTTTTGGTATATTTTTCTTTTAAATACTTACTAATTATAATATTTACTTTTATTAAACATGCGTTGGATTCACTATCCAAAATCTTAATCTGAAGTTTTTATTTCGCATCGACCCTTTAGACGAGAAGAAATCACAAAAA
This sequence comes from Tineola bisselliella, assembly GCA_028551675.1. NCBI lineage: Eukaryota > Metazoa > Arthropoda > Insecta > Lepidoptera > Tineidae > Tineola > Tineola bisselliella. The sequence goes on along the minus strand of JAPWLS010000780.1, from coordinate 95,266 downwards.
ATTCGCGAAATCCAGTACAGATTATCTTCAAGTCTCGCCACGTTTAATAACAAATGCTATTAAGCTTAAAACATGAATATATAATTTTAATTATTTCTCTTTCGCAGACCCACCACATACACAAAAGTGGACTGTCTTAAAACAATGTAAGAAACTTGTCTATATAAATCGTATCGAGTCGATAATGAGTGTAATAGCCTTTATGTCGAACTATTCGAGCACATGTGCTTGTAAAAGATTTATTATGGTTACAGTGAAACTAATGTTATTGTTGTTATTGGAATATGACCCCAATTTGGCTGCTAAGCTGGGGTGGGGCTACTTTATACAAATTTTATTTATAACCCACTTGATTAACATGACGCGGACAAATGAAATAATAGTAATAAGCTGTCAAATTGCGTTTAAAGAATTTCGTATTGATAAAACTGACATTGAATAGCACTTTGTGTTATTCTCGGCATTGTACAAATATTTAAATGAGGTTAGGTTACGTATAAATTAGGATTTGTGATTTGAATTTAACATTGGCAGGATTGTCTTTATTAAACATCTGAGGTCAACAACTAAAATATTAAAATTTATTTGAACTATGGTTAATGAAGAATCTGAGACCTATCGCATTCAAAACATAAATAATATTCTAAATTTATGTATTTTAAAAAATGTGATATGAAATTATTGTTGTTTTAGATTATACGCGAACTTCATTTGATTTAATAGACTTTTAACGTTTATCATTGATTCATTTATTTAAATTATTTATTCAAATGCTTCGAAAGCTTTCACTACGAACATTATAACGCTAAAACATCGGCGTTAAATAATTTAAAATGAACTCGATGGTAATCTGTAAAAAGTATTTTAAATTCTATAAATGTTCAATAGTTATGGAGTTTAAAATAAAAAAATTAAAATATTTAACATGTTCGCGCAAAACCCCAGGAAGTAGCTCATAAGTAGTACTTTTTAATAACTAGGTAATCACTTTCAATTAGTTAAAGCAATGATTCGACTCAATGTCATAATGTTACGTCCGTTTCTAGTCGTGCTAACCAATGACATTGAATGTCAAAATTATTTAACAAAAGGGGCTTGACATCCGGTCCTGTAGCAATTGTTTTCAGGGTATGTGGGCTTCGATCGACCACTAGTTGGCCTTGTAGAAGCGTCTTGAAGTATTAATCTTATTCTCACTTCATATAAGGATAAGGAGAGCACGTCCACAGAAGGCCGTAACGGTTCCGCAAATGTCGAGCGAAAGTTATGCAAATTCATGTAATGACGCGCTTTGTAATTTTAACTCTGTTTTTTTTTTTGTAATCTTCTTTGGGATTTCAATTGAAAACATGTAGGACTTCCTTTGCCATATATAGTTGCTCTATTATATAACTTTTTATTATTTAAATTATGTCTAATGTTTGTGTCGTGTATAAATGCGGTAAAATTAGAAAATGAATCCTTATTTGGAATATATTTTTTTTAGAAATTCTTTAATGACTTTTGCGTATAAGGAATTAAGTAATTTACTTACGTTCTTGCCAAATTAATGGAGATGTCCAAAATAAGCTCCCCGACACTCGCGTAATCTTCAGCCTTCCAGTCTCCTTTAGGCTGAGAGACAACTAAAACATTAAAATTTAATTGAATTACATGAGCGAAGGGTCTCCTTTTAAAAGGAATTGGTAGAACTGTTCTAAATCTACTTCAATGTAAAAAGGAATTTACCTATTCTCTTCCTTGCTTCAAGATAGGCGCGGTTGACAGCATCATAGGAGATACAAGTGTGTTGGCCTTCGTACCCACTAAAATAGAAATATACTGTTAAAATCAAAAACTTTTAAATTCTTTTATATGTTATGAATAATTTTATGCTTTTCAAGACAAATTGGCACAGAATACTTAGATTGTTCTTATTGGAGAATATAAAAAAGTCACAAAGTATTTACAGGCAATTGATTAATGTGGTTTTCAATTGTTTGTATGAAGTAGTATTTATGTAAGATAATTTAAAATATTATGTAACCAATAATTAAAAGAAACTGTAGCAACATGTAAAATAAATATTTTACAAGTATTATAAATTATTATTTGCTAATTTATTTAGTTACATTTATTAAACATAATTAAACAAAAATGATTTATTGGATAAATAAAAACATTGTATAATACAGCGACAAACTTAATGTTATTAAGTTTAAAGGCATATTGAAAGGTATTGAAAAGTAAAAACAAAGGTTAATTATTACATCTTCCTGCGCTTGTGCACATATTTCGTCTAACATAGCTTCTCTAGTATATTACACTAGAAGGTTTAAATGAAGTTTTTCTCAATAACAAGCCCAAATATAAATAAAAAATTACATGTAAATGTAAAGAAACAAAACGAGTTATTGTAAATAAAAATAAAGTAATAGGAAATAATCTAAACATGAGGCACACTAACCCAAATTACTGCAGTGGCCATTACCTCAACGTCAAAGGTTAAGAGATATCTTGCGGCTTACGTCACGCTCATTGCTGCGCCTGCGTCGACAGAATTCACTTTACATTTACAACCCACTCGCTTACACATTTTATTACAAATATCAGATTTTTATGGTTGTTTTTAAAAAAAATTCAATTAATTACTTTTATTATTCAAAAAAAAACTACATAGCTATGCAAGTCTTCTATGAAATTTTGCAGTTGCAGGTTTATGGACAGCCAAGGAAAGTAATTTTATGAGTGAATTTTCTAAACCAATAACAACTTCGATATTTCTTAATTAATTTAATGTATTGATGCTTGTTTTATAAAGATATTTGTGCAATCATTTGATTCTTCATAATTTATGTTTTATATTTCGTTTACCCGTATTTCTAGTGTAAAACAATTTAAAAAAAAAAAATTATTAAAACTTATATTTATATATTAGTATTTATGAATTATATACGATATACTATAGACGACAAACTCTAATATATTATTATGGGCATTAAATTATGAACTAGTGTTTTATTAAGTCACCCATATATTTTTGTCCACCACCTCAACTTATAGGACACTAAAATGAAGTCTACTATCGCCTTTTAACCGTGAAGCCGTAACTGTGTTATTTTAGAGCACATATAAATAATTGTTCTCGTAAAGATTCCTATCTTTTGTTCCGCATGCAACTAATCATTTATGTTTTGTAACGATACCATGGAATCTGCCGGAGGTGGTGACGCAGTAATGTTACGTTCTATCTGTTATGTCACAAATTAACTTTTGTAAACAATAATACTATGAACATGGACGTGTCCCTACACATTAGAGAATACGTTGAACACATACAGGCTATACGGATACGTCTAATCATTTCATCGCATCATTAGTTGAGACTTATAAAAGTCACTAAGCAACGAATTAAATTTAAGTTACGTCTTGTCTCTTTCTCTAGAATTATAAACAAAATAAGAAACAAAATATGGTTTGGATAATTTGTTGTTTACAACTTAATATAAATGTTTGTTGTTATTGTTTACATTTGTAGCTATATCTTTTTTTACACATATACGTACTATGTTCTGACCCTGTTATAGGCTTATAAACCTATATCTTGTGCGGTAGTCGAGATTAGAGATGGTATTTCGAATAAAAAATTGAACTCTGTCTTGAAGTGTTATAGCGTTAATTTGTGAATTTTGCAATACAAAAACATGCCACAAAGACATAATATAATATATCGTAATAAACGATTTCACTATAACGTAATTTGATGGAATTACAAAAATATCCTAAAGCGATGGGCGTGAGAAAACTTTAAAGGCGATTAGAAAGCTCAATGTAGCCCATCTGTGTTCGACTACAACATTGAGAGAATATTATAAAAATGCAAAATCATTACTTATAATATCGTTTTTAAATGTATCAGGTACTATAATTAAATTTATTTTTAGTACCAAAGAACCGTTAATTCGATCGATAGATAGTAGTTTTTAGCGGTTTTAGGTCATTTAAAATTTTATCTATGAGCTTGTAGATCTAGGTCTAATATATTAATTTAATTTTAACCGCTATATAAATTTATTTAAATAATGATAGATTGTAGTGTTAAAAATAAGAACAAGCTTCAAATACCAGACTATACTAGTAATTTAATTAGATAAAACATATCTGATATTATCCCAATAATAATCAAAAATTAAGTAATATTAATAGACTTCTCTAGCATAATAGTTTTATACGAAACTTCGGTGGATTTGAATTCGCAAGACTTAAAAGGTGTCCCGCGTCTTCTCGTAAACCATGGACATCGAGAGTCCAACAACAGCCGAGGGCAAATTATCTCACTTATTTGGATCTACTTTCATAATTAATAGATCAGTAGGAGTGATTCAACCCTGTATTGGGTTCAATCAAGTTCTATATTACGGTGACCATGAATGCTGTAAAGCTTTCAAAACATTTGATTAAAATAAGACAGTAAGCTCATTATCTACCTAAAAATGGGTGAAAAATGGAATGCATTTCGATTTATTCCAACAATAATTTTAAACATCATTTGTTATGTAAATATAAAACTCGGTGAATAGGTAAATCGTGTAGGTTAACCGTTAAGGCAGAGGCGTTACCGCTAGTTATCCATTATAGATATTCTGGCAAATATTTGTGTGGAACTTGTTAATGTTGTTATACAGTTAGGCGATACATGTTTAAAATTGAATTGGTGGTTTTTTCGTTTCCTCAACCCAGCTTAGCGGAGACGACTGTTGCCCGCAGACATTTATCTGTGGTAGCATTTGTGGAGTATAAAAACATGTAATTCAAAACATGAAAATTGTATTAAAGGAAAGCGCTTTGCTCGTGAACTTAAGCTAATATCTTCAAAGCGACAATGACGTCACCCTATGTCGATATTATCGTGTTATAATCACAATTTAATCTATAATAAACCGTATTTAGTTCTAAATATTGTTAAATTGATTCATATTTAATTCCATAAATACAAGCCACTTCAACCGTTTCAGAAGATGGTCCGCTCGCTTATTCATTTAATAATTATCTCGTGTTAATAAAGTAATTATATTGATTTTCAGGTCATACATTTCATACACCAACTCGCCTTCCATCCTTCTTATAGTACCGAACGGAAACATAAATTCGATTTTATTACTATTTTTAGTATAAAATGTTGATAGTATTAAGTACGTGTTATATTACGTATGGGCTGCAATAGATCGACATCTCAACCTGTTTTTGTCATGTGTATTTCGCGATTTCCTTTCATTAATATCAAACTTTATGTTACAAGAACGAAATTAAGTAAATGTTCATGTTATTAATAAATAAAGCACACTATCTACAAAGACTTAACGTAATACTGAAGTGTAGGCATTAGATAATTTTTATATTATACAAGTGTACTAAAAATATAACAAGATTGTTTTGGGATGTTTCTTAACACAATACACTATCTACGTAATTCCGCTACCATATTAATATATAACGACTCATTTATCGGTCGATAATCCGAATGCGCGTGCTCACACAATTCACAGTCGTTTTTAATCTACGTAAATTTAAGCGGTTTCCCGAATACAGAAGTTTCCCACACCCCGCCATGCGAAACGGCCAATACAAAAGCTCCCCAATGACATGATCTATTGAGTCGACTCTTATTTTTAAAAATATGTGTTTCAATAATGACGTTTTAATGCTGATAATGATGTCATGGTTAAAATGTATAGGGTGCTTCGTATGCGTCATCTTATCAAAATCTTATCTCATACTAATCTATGTCAATCAAGTCCTATATGTGTAATATGTTTATTATAAAGAGAACGTTTTGAGCGAAAGGATTTTGAAAGTAAACGCTTTTGGCTAGTTGACTGGCATCGTCCGTTGCCTAACTCAGATGAAAGTTTCAGTACAAAGTTACAACATAAATAAATGCAAGTTCAAGAACTAACAATCATAGGGTTAGTCATCATTTCGACTTCCATTATATTCGTCTCAGGGACGAATCGGACGTGACTGAATTTTGTTCGCCGCTATTACGTCACAAAGGACAATACTGCTTTTAAAATATTAGTATTCATTTCTATTTTTATTCGCCCTATTAAGATAAGCTACATAAAATTTAGTTTCAAGCTAAAAAAATTCTGTGTAAGAAATTTCATTATTATCTAAAAAAAAATTATATTAAATAATAGTAGTGCACATTGGATTAAAATTGAATTTGTGACAAGACACAGTTTATTGAATAAATTGACATTATTGATGATTAGTGTAGTAACTGAATTAAACAAAAGCAACTTTTCTGTCACATACGCGTTTCGATTGATTGTAAATAGTGAAATTATGTCAACGCAATAATTAGTGTGTTATTTTTTCTATTAAATTTAATATATATATATTATATATTTATGTTACAAATACAAATAACTGCGATGAATAACGCTAACAAAAATAATTTTTACATTATTAACTTTAACCATTCGTCCTCGAGCCGAATTGTTTTGAGTCGAAAAGATGAATAGCCGCATAAAATATATAACAAAAGAACGTTTAAACGCGAATTACTGTAAATGGAATACTATATAAATACATTATTGCTGTTGCTCTCGGCCCAACTGTTATGCAACTTTATTGTTATTACAATATTTCTATGTGCTTCTAACGTTTTAAACGATTATTGTGGGAATTATGACAATTTTTTAAAAACTTTCATATTACATATTAAAGGGACCGTTTATTATAATTATTTTAAAAAATTAAAACTTACAAATTTCCTCGTAATAAATTCAAGTTGTAATCAAAGGCGGAACTTCTTCCAGGTCCAGAGAGGTACAATGCGCAATCATTATCATCACCAGCAGCAGAGAGAGGTGTCAGCGCTAAAGCACATGCGCATACGCATGCCGCCAAGAGCGCCCTGTAACAAAGACACAACACTAATCAATAAACAGTACAGTCCAAATAGTCAATTTTAGTAGGAATTAAGTACATTAGTTAAGATAAATTTTCTGCACACCATCATATGGGTTATTGAAAACATTTTATTATTATTTCTGTAGTTATAAAATTTAATTATTTGATTTGTGCAATATTTTTCCAAGAACCGCAGTGTTTGGAAATGACCACAATAATATAAGAAACATTTCATACGAATTTGACTCCTATGTTGCAAGTTTAATGGTGAACATGCCGTGAATGGAGACTGTGTTTCGTAAGTGGAAACTGGAGCTGTCCTGTCATATTGTCAGGAGTGAGCCATCAATCACGCGGTCGATCTCTTTATAATGAAGGCTTATTACGGCGTACAGCGCTACCTATTGGCAATAACGTTTAAATAACTGATACGTTAACTATACCCACTCAGGCCCTATTAACGATTTTTCTATGAAACATTTTTAGTTCAGCATCTCACCGATAGATTAACATAAATGACCTCTATTAAATAAATAATAGTTACGCTATACAATGTTAAAATCGACACTATGAGCAATTAATACGAATACAGGAATCGAATACATACACATCTCTATCATAACGGAACATCTCTACAGCTGTCACTTTCTTGTGCACGTCACGATTGTTCCGGTTATTCGATCTCGCGTTCCATGTGTTGAAGAGACTTTGTGGTACTTATTATTTGAATAATAACATTTAATAATTGGGTTTAATATCGCATTTTTGACTAATAAGAGAATTTATCTATTCAAATACTTTACGTAGAGATTCTAATGATATTAAACAAAGATAAAAAAATAGAAAATTGTGAAAGAAATATTTGAAGTATCGTCGTAAAGAAATCCTTCAACTAAAAAAGACTTGTTGAAATAACAAAATGCAATTATTTCATAATTTGACAAATATTTGCGAACACAATTAGTGATTAGATACTAAAGATATGTTAGTCACGGATGTTGCTAAAATGCAATAACGTACAAAATTAACAAATTATTTTTATAGTTTGTTTCTCACAAGTTTTAGTAATGACATATTAGTAACTTGATACATCTTGAAATAAGTTGAAACATCAACATGTTTATCTGTTTATATTAATTTATTATTATTAATATTTAATTTTTTAAATATATTCTACGTTCTAATTATTAAATCGACGTTAAATTACTAAAACTTTTCCAAGTTAATAATAGACTTTCTTTTATACAAAATTCGAAATTCAAAAACAATAATGAGCATGTGATCAGTGATATTACAAAAAAAACACACTAAGAAGTAAGAAAAAATCTGGTAGTGTTCTTTTAGGTTATCCGCGAATACTAATTTATATACCTACTATATTATGTATACTAACTTATACTTCGACGATGGTTGTAGATATTTCGAAACGCGTTGGTAAGCCGTAAAATTATTTTAAATTAGATAAACAAAAGACTGCGCATAAATAAAGAAAGTTTTAAATTACAAGACGTTATATTATTTTGTACATGAACCGTAACTTCTGTGCTTTTATAAGTGTTACATAATAGCCCGCGTATTTAAATAATTCAACTTTATTCAACAACAATGGGCCATTTGATTCGCTATACATGTGCATGCTCTCATAGTTTATTGGCCTTATTATGTAAATTATCTCATTATAATTCTATTGAATAATGTTCCATTCATCTAATTAATGTTTAAAAAAGCTAATATAAAAAATAACATAAGTCGTATTTAAAAAAAGCAAATTAAATTCTAAATTTAAATTCAATTCTCAGAAATAAAAGTGATTTTGGCGGTAAGATAAACAAAAACAAATGTATTGAAGATTCATTTGTTTTCAAACAAATTGGATGATAAAATGACAAATATTCTTTTGCATGTAGTATTCTTTTCAAATTTGAATTTCAAATAAATTGGTATAAAATTGTACTAAAATAATAAATCAATATTTCGTTTAATAAATGTAATTTTGTAATTTTCACATCGGATCCGTGCACTTTATTACCGCGGCGAGCAAGTGACTGCGAAGTGAACAGGTTTTAATGAAATAATCCTTGATCGTGCTTTCGACGTGTTTGTTAAAATTATAGCGATGATTTGATGTTTCGTAAAATATAATTTTGTAATTTCACGCGCCGTTATTGCAGGCTATTAGGCTTGTGACAGAACTAAGAATTTTCTTTATAATTATACGACATAAATTAATAACTTAAACAAATCTATAGGTTCTAATATAAACATGTTTTAAGGAGTGATTTTAACTATATAAAAATGTATTAAATTGATAGAACTTGGGCCACATTGTTGAACAATACATTTGTTTGTTCGAAACCTGTCTCCTCCACTATACAAATAATAACCGTATGAGTGTGTTTGTTAAGAATTTAGACTTGATTTGTTAGTAATTTGAATTAAGATTTAATAGGACTGACATCGCCATCTTAATGAGAGCAAGCCTTTTAATATTATCTTTTATGTTTTAATTTTTTTAAAAAACTTATTTTTATATACCTAAGTATATATATTTGTACTAAAACATAAACAGAAACAATAGCTATCACAGAAACATGTCTCTAAGCAGCACTCGTCTCCGTTATACTCTCTTTATGAGTGTATAATCCACTGTCTACATTAATAGGATCACATCTCGAATGAACAAACAACAAAAACACGACGAGAAGAATTTACCTACACTTAAAAATGACGGACAAAAGCTTAGGCTTAGGATCATTAACAAAATCGAAGACAAAAATATCAACAGCTATTTTGTTATATATTTATGATGACATATCCATAGAATACGTTTTCACACAATAGTAAGCTTTAATGGCAGATAATTCCACCGTTACTCAAAGTTGCGTAAGCGGTCAAGCCACTTATGTAGATAGTTGATACCTACTAAGTATATAGCAATTACTTATGAGCATAAATTGTATGGAATGTTTGAAAATATCAGTGGCTTAATCAATTTTAAATCAGTAGTAAGGGCTTATAGGAAAATTACGTTTTATATTAATGAACATAAAAGTAGCTATGTTTTGTATACCTACTAGACTACTTTTTTTGTATAGTAGACTGGCATGTGAGTACATTCCGTCTGTAGAATGTGGTCCTTGAAGGGAGATAAATGTTACTACAGACAGAGATATGTGTGCAACTGTCACCTCCTCCATGCCGGTTCGAGGAGACGAATGTTTCTCTTGTTTCTTTTTAATTAGTATATCATTTAAACAAGTGAAATCTAAAACAGACACGTCGACATCTAGAGGAAAACTACAAACTCCGAGAGACTAAAATTGTTCACTGATTTTGTGAAGATTTTTGAGAATAAATCTGTTTTAGATACATACTCTTTTTAATTTTTTTAAATTGCAACCGCTTATTACTAAATATTGCAATTTTTTCTAGAAGAAAACTACAAACTCCGAGAGACTAAAATTGTTCACTTATTTTGTGAAGATTTTTGAGAATAAATCTGTTTTAGATACATACTCTTTTTAATTTTTTTAAATTGCAACCGCTTATTACTAAATATTGCAATTTTTTCTAGAAGAAAACTACAAACTCCGAGAGACTAAAATTGTTCACTTATTTTGTGAAGATTTTTGAGAATAAATCTGTTTTAGATACATACTCTTTTTAATTTTTTTAAATTGCAACCGCTTATTACTAAATATTGCAATTTTTTCACGATGCGCACAAAATTGAAATGACTGTACGTCGTCTACAACCTTCAAACAATTCACCTTGAATTGTGAAATATTTTGGAATGTGTTTTTAAAATGCTGTTTATATTTTTAAAAAATTACGCATTAATTATTAGTTGTTTATTCTTTTTTTCTGCAACAATATTATTTAGTACCTAGATATTTCTTTTATTTATAATTGCTGTTTAATTTGCAAATATTTTTTTTAATTATTATTATTTATCCAAATTTACTTAATTACATTTCTTAGTACACCCAAATTAAGTAAGCATTTGCTTATGTTTTGTCCAATCCATCATGTCAAATTATGTCTGAGCGAAAGACGCGGGCAGAATTCATCTAATATTTAAAAAGAAGTAGATAAATACATAAAAAGCTGATATCTACTTTTCACTAATCCTTATAGCGAAAGAACTTGTTTAATATATTTAACCCAATGGTTTTGCCCCACCTTGTATCACCAGAATAAAAGAATTTTAACAACGGAAATTAATTTAAATATTTTAAATATAAATTTCCTAGTAAAAAACTGGTTTTAAATTATGATAAGCTAGAAATGTTTTAAAATTCTATCTATGTTTCAAAGAGATTCATTTTATACAAGTTTTGTAACTTTGCCTCAAAAGACAAACTTTCCACGTTTGAATGACGCAGCGATAGTATCTCGAACGGTAACTCGCAGCTGGTAAACCACTCTCGCTATCATTTGCTCTTTACAACAAACTATGTCACTATTATTAAAGTAATACGCGTCATCCACGAATTCATAAAATGTGTCCAAATGAAAATGTGTTGTTGTATATTAATTAAAAGTAATTAAGCTTTAATTATAACAATGAAATTTAATGATTCATAATTTCTAACTCACGCGTTTGTTTCATATTTTTTATTATACCACTTTAATTATATTTTTTATTGTCATATTCAACATACTGCAAAATCTATTAAGAATTTGGTTCATTAGTATCTTACCTACTTTTTATTATTCTCTAAAATTTTAATCAATTTAAATTAAGTTTAGTTAAGTTTTCAATTGTTTTTAAAATAAATGAAAAAACAGAAAGTTCTAAATTTAAATTTCAAAATCTTCGCCGTGATTAAGATGAATGCAAAATTTTTACTAAAATTAAACTATTATTTCAATATTGTACTTTACAACGTAAAATAAATTTGTGCCAAACAAAATATGCAAGTATAAAACTCTGCACAAAAGTGCATAAGAAGAGATTCATGCACCGGAACTAATAATATTATATAAAAGTTGTTTTTAGTCTTACATTCTTTTGTAATGACGTTCAGCTATTTATTGTCATCACTTTCTGTTCTTCCCGGATGAATGACGTAAGTTATTTGTTCATTAATATATTCAAAACAAACCATCCTAGAGCTTTTAACACACGAGAAAAGATAAGAGAACAAATTTGTGTTTATCTCAAAGACTTCCAAAATTTAAAAATTTATGTAAAAACAATGTATAAGTAATAAAAAAAATATCAAGAACAATGTAGGAACTTTATAAGTATGTATATCAATGACGAGCCATCCATAAAAGCCAATCTCTTTTCAAATTATTCAAGCTAAATACAAAGCTTTTTCTTTCTCCTCACTCGTATGTGACTACTACCTTTGTGCGACAAGGACAACATATCCCTCTTTAGTGCATATTGTAAATTTATTTCGTAAAATTTTAAAATGAAATTGCAATTTCTAATGAGGTAAACTTTTTTACTTCGACTTCCCATACGACTAATTACACTATGTGCCACTGGTATACATATAGGTACAAGCATATACTTATATTTCAATATGGTACAATTAGTATTAAAACACTGAAACGCGACTACGAAAAAACACGTAGCAACACCGTAGCTTCATGATCCGTAGCGTAATGATTCATCGCCAATATAAAAAAGCATTACCTTGTTAGCATGATAAGACAGCTGTCAAACGTCACTGTTCACTTTATAAAAGTCACCTTTGCACTTCAAAAATCACTAAAACACTTCTTTTTCTGTGTTAAGAGTTCATAGCGTGCTTGTCAGAGTGCGCGCACTGCCTCACTGTCACTTGGAGGCTGCGGTGACGGACCAAGCTACCACCACCCAGCCCCTTGGCCTGACATGCCCACGTGATACACACTCTAATTCGTTACCCAATGCTGAGATGTATTTTAAATTCATTCGTCTTAGTAAATTGGCGGAAATATTAATTGAAAGGTTTTTAGTAAGAATTTGGTAAAAAGTTTAATTTATTTAGATAGTTTCCTAGTTGCTTTGATTAGAATTCATGTAACTGCTTTGTTCATTTGTTCAAGCATTAGATATTTTGCAACAAATACTATTATACCAATGCACCATTTGTGGACAGGTAACCAAAATTTAAACAATAAATCCATGAGCAGTATTAAGAAATTTTGTTTACCAATTTATTCTATATCTCAGTCAAACTATAATTTTCTATAACAATTTCAAATAAGACATGAGCTTCTAAGAGTAATTTAAAACACTTTATGCGACTTACCATCGCATTTTTTAGTAAGTTTGTATTCTGAATTATATAGTAGTATTGTTGCCAAAAACACGTTTCCATTATACCAGCTTAATAAGTACATAAGTCAGATACAGGGCAGATTTTTTTTGTATAAAAGCGGTCCAGAAACAGATCACGGAAAGAGTATATATAGATAACTACAATTTTTTTCATGCGTTCACCACACCAGGTTTTCTTTATAATTTCAGGGTTGCCGATTACAAAAACGAGGTACTATGAGCTAAGAAACATACATTAATACGGCTATAGTCTCAGACATCAATTCTAATGAAGTTTTGGACTTGTAGTCCATTTGGTATTTTTTGAAATTTTTAAAGTTCGGTTAGCCCGAAACCATAAAGGAGACCTGATGCGTTGTTGAAAAATAATTATGGTTCTATGTAATTATTCAAGTCAATACACTTGTAATATCATATATCTACAGATGATCTTTTTGAATCTAATATTGTGTAGTCTCAATATCGACCTTGCTTATTACAATGTTAGCGCAATGGGCCGTGAACATTCGAGCAATTTAATTTAGTTTCATTCTGTGTGTTATAAAGAAGACATATTAACCTTCAATGGGATTATGTTAAAGCGTGATCATGATTTTAACATATTAATTTACTATTGTTTCGATTGTAATTCAAAATCCTTGTCTATGATTCAATTTTTGATTGAGTTGTTCATTCGAAAAATTTAATAATTGTTATATTTATCCAATTATGTACCTTTTTTAATTAAATAGTATATCATTTAATATTAAGTATCTAGTCTGTTCCATTTAATAGCTAAAACAATTTTAAGAATACAATTGATCAATAATGAAAAATTCTATTTGTGTAATAATTAATTTAGTGGGCTAGTTGAATCCAATTTAACGGTATTTTAAAGCCAAACATCTTATGTAAAATGTCTCGCGTTTAAAGTTTAAATATTAATTAGGCATGCCATGTTGCTGTTGTCGTAATTGCAGATGCAACATTGCACAAATACACTTTTTATTCACAAAGGTAATTAATTCCTCCTGTATTTGTGTAATTTGTTGTAACTTTGTAATAAACTTATAAATGTTCGAAATCATACTCATAAAACTACGATCTATTAACGGTAGAACTATTTAAAGTTTGTTTCTCTTTTTTGGATTAGATAAAGAACATTGAATTAAATATACTAAGATATCAAAAGAAAATAGATAAGACCACTTTTACCCATAGTCTTGCGTAAACCAAATTGGAAATAAAATATATCGTCGAATAAGCCAATATTTACAAATATCATATATTTTATGTTTGTATATTATTGGACCAATACTCATTGCATAATAACTTTCTTTATGTACGAGTTTTCTCTAATGTAAATAACTCTATATTATTAAAGACTTTTTTGAATTTACCTTTATTGGTATGTAAAAGAGATCACAGCTATCGATGAAATGGAAAGAAAAATGTGGACTTCATGTACACACTGCGTCACATTACATAATTTAAAATGATTACAGTATTATACCAATATAATACAATACATAATTGTAATGCTAACAAAAAATAAATATAAATATAAATAGAAAGCGGAAGTTGTAGTGTTACCGCAACCCCGACGGCTGTTAAGCTATACAGTATTTTAAATTAGTTACAACGGTACTCTTAAATTTATAGATCTGACGTTATTTATAAATTAGGCGTGGTAATGTGAGCCGATTGAGCATACGATCTCTTGATGTTTCATTTATAAATCGTTATGTTGATTTCTGTGTCAATTGCGAAAGTCAGACTTCCGTTTTTAATATAAACATTTATGACTTGTTTTTAGTCTTATCAAGATGTTATTAAAAAAGCCTATTAATTTAGTTAATCGTTCGTTTTTGTTGTTATGTTAAACCTAATTAATATTGACATAATCGGTTTGGATTAGAACTGTCCATTTATATTACTAAGACTTCATTATGAAATTAAAACCTTGTAATATGATCATTTGTAATTTTATCTCATGGAAAGTTAACAAATAAGACTTTTGGATGGTATTTATTATAATAATTTAATTCGTTGACTTTATAAGTAGGTACTTCATCCGAATCTAATCATGGGCATTTTACCAATTATGATTCTGTTTTTTTTTACATTTCCAATATTGAGTGAATGTGTGTGAAACGGAAATATATAGCCGGGTCCTATTAAGATCGTAAGAATTGTACAGGAGAGCGATTTAAAGTTGTTATAGTTTGTGTAAAATCTTCGCTGTTGTATTGAGTATCTCAGAAACCACTGAGAAAGAAATATTTCCATTGTCAAATTTGGCTCAGAAGGAATCAAGGCGGATGTTTTGGGGTAGATGAACGGAATAACTGGTTGGAGTCAGGTCAATATACATATGGAAATAAATTCTCTTATTAATTTACCAATATGGCACGGTAATATAGTTTCAAAGTTAACTTTCACTCGGTGATGTTCACCTTTCACGCCCATCACGTAATCAGACTATCTTCCTTCATATCACATGTTTTACGTAGTACTCTAAACCTTATACAGCACGGAAATATAACTTTATTTTTTTAAAAAAACTATTCCTTTTTTAAATAGTCGTAACACATCTAATTGTTATGATAAAAATTAGATTTCGGTTATTTCGGAATTTAAAGCAAAGGAGTTATCCATATGCAGCCTTATATTCATCGAATCATTTTTTTTTAAATAGAATCTAACAGAATTTTTGCTTTGCAAAATAATCTATCCTACTGACGATTTTGGCATTTACAAAACCTAACTATTGCGTAAATTCCTGAACCTTTTTTTGTATGGGGCGAATCGAATGCACCCATCAGTGACGCACTCAACCAAAACGCTCTATTAAAAAAAGAGAATTAAAAATAAGATCAAATAAAAAAGACGAAAGATTAAATACTTTAAGCTCTTTTTATATGTTAATAATAATAATAATATATATATAATACGTTAATAATATAATACGCTTTACTTTTCAAGCTATATAGTAACACAGATACACCTCTTCGACTCCCTCCATTTTCATATTCCGCAAGATTAATTGCTTGGTCCAGTAGTATGTATAACATAAACAACATTTTAGTCATAATGTTTGACGCCTCAGGTTAAGTTTCACCCTGTATATAATCGATTTTATATAACATTTCTATTTCAATACACAATAAATCATACTTTCAATTTGGTTTGTGCCAAATCAAAAGCATTGATTTGAGAATAAATTTCTTAAGTAAACCCTTGAACTCATCTGATCTAGCATCTTGTATTGTACTAAGTAACCCATTGTATTGCTTAAAACTGTAAAGTAACTTTTTCGAATTTACGTCACTATTCTAATTTTAAATCAATTTGTTATATGTAAAGCGCTATAATTAAAAATTAAAAAGAAATTAAAACGATTCATAGTTTTGAAATAAGAACGTTTTAAATCAAGCTTCAAATTCATTTGTTATATTATTTTTACGACACATTTGAAATTGAAATAAAAGAACATCGCTGTATTGTTTTTTCATTGTTTTGGTCATTAGTGAAAAGAACTATTAAAATTATGATCATTTTGCATTCTCAGGCAAAACCTGTCGACAACATAATACCTAATGTTTATAAATGAGACAAGAATTTACGTAAGAATTATATTATCTAATACAATATCTAGTAATAATATATATATTTTATTATTTAAAAAATATTCATATTTAAATTCCGATATTTACGCAATAAAAGGAGGATCCGTCGTTGTCAACAGATGGCAGGTACTTGAGGTCGTGAGTGACAAATTCGCGGTGTAACTGTCAAGATTAAAAAAGTAGTCAGATTCATGTCTCCGGCTGACGTCCTTAATTAAAACAAGTACAAAGCGGCGCTTATGTATTTGTGTAAAAGATATTTAAGCTGAGATGATAAACAATTGAAACTCGAACAAAAAATAACATTAAACAGTTTTAGTTTCTTTCCTTATAGCTAATTAAAAACTATTGACATAAACTTATTAGTGCACATTTTGAAGATCATTTTGTGGTTTATAAAAGGAAGTAACGAAATTAATTTTATAATAATTTAAAAAATATATGAATTACAAATATATTTCTTATACTAGCAATATTCTTTTACAAATATTTTACTAAATAAAACTTTTCTCTATCAAAACAGTACTTGTTAAAAATGCTATATGTATATTAAATATAATAAATTTATAATTTTTAAATAAATTTCCTTTTATGGGATTGTAAATGATGTAAGACCAAGTTGTTAAATGTAAGACATACTATGGTTTCAATTTCAATAGTATTTCGCAAAACAACTGTTTATATTCATATGACATTGATATCTCTAAATGACGTAAATCCAGAAATACATTTAGCCTAAGCAATTAGTCAATAAGAGAAATAGTTTTATAAGTAATTTCCATCATGAACAATAAAAAATAATAATAAATAAGAAATAGAGCAAAAATCTAACGCGCAACTGCTACTATAGGTATAACTAATGTCTAATCTCAAATTAGAGGACGGCTCATAAACGGATTCTGTCTTTTTTAAAATATGATTACAATAATTGTAGTACATTCTTTAAATAATTGTGAAATTTCTGGACTATTTTCAAAAATTCACGAAACAATTGCTAACTTCCTTTTTTCTTAAGTCGTAAATAAAATCCTTAACCTTTGAACTCGTTTAGAAATTAAATCAACAATATTAAATTAAATAGAAGTTCGTCGTGTATTTTATTTGGCTATCAAATGTAATGTAACCGCGCCTTTCTAGATCAAGTCATTGTTACAGGTTCTAAAACCTACATGAGAACATTAAAGGTGCTTACATATGTATCTAATGTTAATTCAAATAGCTGATACACGAATCAGGGGGTCTACTTATGTTGCATAAAATAACTGACAATATTTGTGACCTTTTTAATTATATTTATTCTATACTGAAATATACATATAACATATCAAATAATAAAAGTGTATCGACGAACGTATCATGCTGCATATGATTGCACTAATATGTGAAAAGATATAATCAGGTGGTAGGTATTTTATGGTGCTAAGGTCCAATTACAATAAAAATAAAAATATACAATCGCTATAATAACATATTATTTTCAATAATTTCTTTAGGGAATTACTGAGTTTAAGTCGAACCCTATCAGAATAGTTGCTAAGACATTAAGGACATAATGGTGGCCTACTATATTATTGACACTAAAGTGAATTTCGTAAACTTTAGGTAGACCCCCCACTTGTGCTATGTAGATCGAGGTCAGAGTTTTGGCTTCAACGATTTGTCTTATAGATGTCGCAACTCGCAACTACCGCCTCGGGACTAGCGATTGAAACTTCCAAATTAAAGATCATTAACGTCAGTTGTTGTTTAATTTTGTTTTGTCTTAAACGTGTCTTAAAGCCGTTTACCTTTTATATTAAATTGTAATTTATTTTAGTTTTATGTATTTATTTTGGCTTATTACTGAGATTATATGAATTTAGTCATTAATAACTAATAATACAGGCGATATTATTATCTACTAAAAATCTATTATTAAGAAATAGTGTAAAAGAAACTTAGGATATGAGTCAGCTCTGATATCATTTCAGTATTATTCTGTCAGCTTAGGTCGTTCCTCTTGTTCTTTACGTGAATATTAAACATTAGAAAAAGAGAGACGGATGCAAATTTATCTTTAGACCAATAACAGTTAGTCTTTAAATTTTGTACTGACATGTAATGTCAACTAATATGACACCGAACAAGTCTAGTAATAAATCAATTAGAATATTACAATTATAATTGATACATTAGGCAATAACCTACGACAACAACCCGTTACAATTTACCCACGTTCCTATGTCAATGGCACGTCATCACCGATCACGAATTCTTATCCATAAATCATAATGCGCAATCTGCATGACACCCTAAGGCAGGGACCCTGAGGAGGGCAGGTTTAACCAGAATATACGAGAACGCACGTCATTTTTAAACCCATGTACGATTCTGGTCGACTTTGACCTTGTTTAACTACCAAATATCAATTACCGACCAATTACGGGCTAATGTGATTGTTTTTAAGCACGTATTAATACATTACATTATTATACTTAATTGGATCGATTTAGTTTAACTTGTTCGACTAAAACTCGAGCAATGTAGTTTGTGAATTTTTGTTTAAAGATTTAAACTCATATTTCTACAATAATTTCGCAATTCTGTTATGTTACTCCTAAAAGGAGCTTCATTAATAATCAAATAACATTACTAATTGAAATAAACAAATCATTTAATCTCGCAATTAATTAAAAGTGTAAAAACAAGACAAAAATTAGACCAAAAATAATTTCAAATAGGTACATGTATTACGTGATGTTATTATTATTGGCAAATTTTATTAATTTATTATGTATAAACAAATTATATAATTTATAATATTCATCTCAACTTTAGAACGTTGATATTATAGCAAAAATTGTAGAAAATACAATTGTTTAGGGCACTTAATTGTCTATTTTATAGGGAAAAAAATGATAGACGGCAGACGAGGTCTGTACCTGTACTCAGAAGCAACACTTCGAATCCGAAAGGCGACTAGGTCATTTCACGGACGTTATACTTTAGTAACATTAATTCTTTAATTACAGTTTCTTTAAATGTGCTAAATTTATTGACAACGGAACTTAGCACATTTTTTACACGGATTTTGTCTGTTAATCCACTTCTAATACATTTAATTAAAGTTATCGTTACACCAATTAAAGAATATCGGGGCAAGTCACGGTTTTATATGGTCTTATTTGGTAATAACTATGTTGGCCCTGTCAGACGTGACAAAATAATTGCTCATAAGTAAGTCGTTTATTTTTATAAATACTGAACTGTTATTGAGTTTTTCTCTATAAAAATGCGCGACGATTATTTGCATGTGTAGAGTTTGATATTATAAGAACTCGGTAAGATATCAAAAATAATTTTATTACGCTTGCGTTATTAGTTCAACGGGCTAATGCGGTTTAGTTAGTCACTTGAGCTCTTCCTGATATGACGTATTCCAAGTATAAATTAGACTTATTTATTTTATTCGAATTTCGTTTAAATATCGATTTAAGCTCAATTATCAATAAAATAAATTCAGGAGATTTTTTTATCGCAATAAAAGGAAATAATGATTTAAACAACTGTCAAGCTTGATATACCAATTAATAAAACATGCATGTCAAAGATTAAATGTCAAGATTTGCATGTGCAATATCACTGGTACTTAAACACGTTATTTACATTTCAATAGTCGACATTATTAGATTAAAATTCAAGTTTTAATACTTGAAAATGAGTCATACTTTATATGTTCAACTACATATATACAAAAGTTTTACGTGCATTGTAATACAGGTAGTCCACGGTTTTACGTCATGTTATGTACTAGAGAATAGAAACGCAAAACGAAACGACATAAAACGAGACACATTTTTCTATACATTTGTAGAGAAAAGTTGTAATTAGCGCTGCGTTCCTCCGTCAACTCCCCTCGCCATCGCCCGCGATGTAAAATGAATCTTAGACCGTTAAAACGAGGAATGGTGTCAAAATTTTGACGGCCGTAAAACGACACGACGTGAAACGAAGATTATCTGTATTATAGACACTATGTTTATTAGGATGTTCGAAGACAGCGTTCGCATGGCTGAGGCGACTTGAAGGACCCATACTCTACGTTAACATTAGACGGAGTGCGGTTATATTCCAAAGTATTTTTAAAAAACAGCTGTGGTCTAGTGGTCGCTGGGATCTAATTTATTACACAAAGATTCTGGGTTCAATTTCTGAGCGAAATGAGCTTTCGTAATATTTATTTATGGTGTTTATAAATTAAAAGAAGGTGCTGTCGTTGTCGCGATATACTTATTCAGTGATTCTCAACCTTTTTTTTGTTGCGGCACACTAACGATTTCAAAATTTGGCGGCACACAAAGAAAAATGGCATTTACTGGGGCCGGCATAGTGATGACGACTGGAAATACTTGGTTTCCGGTCGTCAGCGCTCATGGACCTCCAGTGCAGCTTTACATCAGGCCACTGGAGGTCACATGTCGTGTCCAACAATAAAAAAAAAATAAAAATAAAAAAAAAAAAAAAAAAAAAAAAATTTAATTTTTTTTAAATCCTATTATTTAATAATATTTGGCGGCACACTTTTAGAATTTCGCGGCACACAAATTGGTTGAGAATCACTGTACTAATTAGTACGTCTGTGTAATTGTATCAACTATCTAATTTGGTATACTCGTAAGTGTGTATTTAGAAAGAACAAGATGACATAAAATAAAATTACATTCCGTACATTGGAGCGTAAAATCAAAATTTGATCTTATTTATGAAATAATGGTAAAGATTGACAATGTGATTGTTATGCTTCAAACTTCACCGCTTGATTTCCCGCAATGAGTTTAAGTAATATCACTTCGGACGGTGTTACGTAATACTATGCAATTCTTTTAGACCGTCTCGTCTGTGCACTGTTATGCAAGATGATCCACACTGCTGGTTACCTTCGAACGAAACACTATTCAATATTGATATCACATCGCGAAACGTTTCAGATCGTCTTTTTTTTGTTTTCTATAATTTTATCATTACGCACACACGTGTCAAATTGAGACGTGTAGATGAAATATAAGGCCCACTATCCAATGAAGCGGAGCGCTATATGTGGTTACGATTTAATGGAAAACTGATATACAAATGTAATGCCAGGAAGAAAGATTATTACGCCCGTACAAATTAGACTAGCTAGTACTGACCGTGATAAGACGTGTTTCTAGGTTTAAATTAAATTGATTGAGTTATATTTATAAATTTTCAGTGTATACATTAATGAATAATTAATTGCTTATAAATGATAGAGAATACTCCCCAAAGTAGAACAACTAGTATCTTCGTTTATTCTCTTTAGTAATTGGGCTAAATATAAATGAAATAAATTATTACAATCAATTTGATTTAGCTGCTGTATACTGGCATTGTTCACTT
Source organism: Tineola bisselliella (assembly GCA_028551675.1). NCBI lineage: Eukaryota > Metazoa > Arthropoda > Insecta > Lepidoptera > Tineidae > Tineola > Tineola bisselliella. The sequence goes on along the minus strand of JAPWLS010000780.1, from coordinate 73,084 downwards.
AAATACTAATGTCATAATAATATATAATGAAACTACTATAACGTAGAAGAATTTAGCTGTTGGATATAGGTATTGTCATCCTATTATATACTTAAGGGTAAAACATAAAACGATATTGGTTACGTCCAAGCTTTTATAAGGCTTGTTTTACTTTGGGAAGCATTATACTACGGTTTCGATATTTGACGTAGATTGTAACGCAAAACGCCTAAATACTCAGTTGAAATAAAGTACACTCTCCACTACATACAAACTGTATCATATAACCATTACTTACTTTCTAAATACAAAGCAATTCCTTTGTGAGCTTGCATTTGTCATCTTATTGTACCGCGCGAGATTCTGTCGACCTTCAACGTCTCCGATTTAGATATTTGTAAATATGTTTGTAGGGTGTGAGTTTCAATTGTTTGTTATGACAAAACATTAATTACGGAAGATGACACGATAAAACAACAATAAGAAACAGGTTAGTGGAGCTTAGAGTTGAGTTTGTTTTATATTCGTTAGTGAAATCTTCGTGCTTAAATTTATAGGACTTTTGATTTTCACAAAGTAGTACTGTTTCACAATAAACAAAGTACTAAGAGGAAATATTGCATCGCAGTGAACTAAGAGAAATGATTCGGAACATTAAACGCTAATAGTACTTATTTTTGTTTTATTTATACATTACTCCATTGATTAGTGATGTAAGGGCTACCTACGCGCTCTATTAGGCCGATCTTCATGTTGTCTCAGTAAGCACTAGATTGAAGAATTACATATAAAAGAGCCTTGGAGATTTTTGAGAGATTTGAACATGGGAGGGAGTGTCAGATTGCAAGCCCACGTCTATGCCCACTGACCACGGTCGCTCTTGATTAGCAATCAATAGTGAAAAATAATAATGGTGATTATTTAAAGAAATGTTTATTTTTAATTAGTGCGCAGTAAGTGAAGTAATAATAATTAAAGAAATATTTTATGGTTTTTTTTCCCACGAATATAAATCGTAATATATGTTAACCTTGTACTTAAATTTATTATTCATAAATTTCTTACGACTTATTCAGAACAAATCTACGGAAATTGTGTCATAATGATTTTTTTTTCTTTTACATAATCGCTATTGATATAAAGCATAGAATTTTATAGTATGTAAGTTTTTCTTTTTTATAATTTTCATAAGTAGTTAAGTGTACCGCAACAAAAAAAAGTTAAGAATCACTGGTTATACTATGTTTCGTGGAGCTGACAGTAGTAAGATGGTGCTAAAAGTCTATACAAAAAATAGTAATAAAAATGGTTTAAGTGACATTTTTCGGCTTAGTAGCATCGAGACAGAACTGGATGATCGTAATTTTTTATTTATACTTTTACAATTGAAGTAATTGAGTGAATGTGAATAGAATGTTTAAAATTCAAATCGTGAATTACACTAATTTATTAAACGAAACTGTCAGGTGCGTTTTACATTTTGGTATGATATCACTGCACCGTATGTGTTGCGGATTGTGCAATTGTATGTAATGCATTATAACACAACTTAAGTCCTTATTGCATTGGTTTTAAGTGTACAAATTGTTAGAAGTATTTTGCACATAAAATAGACTCAAAATCTAGTTAAGAATATTCTTATAGCATTTGATTGTGATATACAATTTTGTTTTAACACCTATTTATTTCCTTTCTTTGTTATAGAATAGTCCAGCAATTTAAAACTCACCGTCTGTTGTAGTCATTTGTTATTTTTCAATAAAGATTAGATTTGTTTTTTCATTTGTTTTTATTACTTAACAAAAATAATTAAATGAATAGTTAATATTTATCTAATCAGAATTAGTGGCGTAATGGAATGGAATTGGGATAAATAAAATTCGATACTATTATAAATGTGAATCAATATCGAGAATAACCCATTATTGCTCTAATTGGCCACATTCGAATGCCGAGAATTCTTGACATATGGTGCAGGGTTTTGCACCCGTCGACATATTTTGAAAAGTGTTATTCACTAGTAACGTATTAATTAGGTTAGAACATAAATGTAGAAAATGGCTTATGTGGCACTGTGGTTGTAGAAGTGTAGAAATCTGGGGTTCGCTCCTCGATCAAAAGAAAAATTTATTAATTTGTTTTAAATATTTAAAAAGTAGATATTCGTTTCAGGGGGATTACTAAGGCATATCCGAAACATCTGTAAAATATGCCTTGAGTAGCCTTTACTTCATGAGGTCGCTGTCAAATCCGTAATTTCGTGAATAATTATGGGTACGTAATGTAGCCCCCCACTCTCCAGGTCTAGGAGGTATGTTTAAGTTGTTCTTGCCCTGATATGCATAGTAAGATTGTTTGTGGCAAGATTGCGAAGGATGATTTGCTGATAATGATGATGATGATGACAATGCTTTCGAAATATCGATATAAATAAAACAAAAATAAACGCAATAGTAAGTCGTATAAATACTTTAAATTAATTAAAGAACGAGCGTAAACTGAAGTAAACCATTCTTATTCTATGGTCGCTAATCAAAAAGCAATAAGTTTAAATCGCCATTCACAATTTATACATGTTAACACGGCACACCTTATGCGGGGACACTTAATTTTGTTGCTATACGAGCGATAGTCTTATATTGACTTCGATATATTTTACAGCAAAATGATCTATAAAATATGCCATTTTAGTAGAAATAGTAGTTAAATAAAATCGATAGCTTTCATTCAGTATTCATTTATTTAATTCCAGGAATTTTACAAAGAATAACGTGACGTCATTATTTTCTTATACTTGGAATCGTAAGTGATAACGTTACTTGAGGAACTACTTTTGAAAATAGTGGGATCTTTTGAAAAAGAGTTTATGTACGCACTCCGCATGATATGAAAGCTTGAAAGAACGGTCTGCTAAATGAGATAATAATTACTACAGAAGTAATAATATATTAATAAGCGGGATTGGATATTCAGTTTGGTGCGCTGATCCCTGTTTTTTTTTAAATTTAACATTTGTAAGTTTTCTATATCACTATACTGGTATAAAATTAAACAATGACAATTAATAATTAAAACGCAAAATATGAAATTAAAATATATTGCCACCCATTGTTTTTAATTAATAATTCAAGACAAGTACAAATTACCGAATAAACATCAATATAATTATTAAAGTAAATGCATTATAATTATAATGTGTACCATTTAAATATTGCGTACGCGCATCCATTTGTGAACATCGCCACAGGTAGGTGGATCAAAAGTATACCAAAGCTCCGTCATATGACTCCGAAGGTCGTTGATTTCCTTTCCAAAATAACTATTAAGAAGTTTATATCTAAAGATGTAAGGTTGAAATTACTTTTATGAAAGATGTTTTTGTATAGAAGTTGTTACAAAAATATTTTAAAGATTTTTTAAAGAATTTTTTTAAGGTCATTTTATAAGGACTTTTAATAATAGGTAAAAATTAGTATTTAAATATTTTAAAAAATTGTTTAAAAAAGTGCATATAATTTTATTTGGAACTTTTTCGTGAAAGTTATTATGCTAATTTTCGAACCTTCGCAGAGACCAATTTCGCCTCTACCACGACATTGCACAATAAATAAATAACCTCTAATACCATGTTTTTTGTGCCATAGGGAAAAGATTTTAAAATGAATGAAAAAATAATATCACTTTATTTTTTAATAATAATTAACCATTCTAGCATTTAAACTGAGTAGCATTTGTGACAAATAATAGTTTTTTTTTAAATATTTTATACATTTTCCACAAACAGCTTTTTTACAGATTGTGCAGTTTTTATCCTTTCTATTTTTTTTTACGATTACGATCGACCTGATATTGCCGCCTCTTATTGTTTGTAGTACATTGTTCACTTGTTTCAGAATTACTTTCTTGTCTTTGAGTCATTGCTGAAGTAGTTCTTTTTTCACACAGGTCGTTCGTAGTTGAAGGATAAAATCATGCCAAGAAATATTTATTCCTGTGACTTTTCAGTACAGAATCCATGAGTTTATAGCTGCTAAATCAAGCATATTGTAAAAAACATGAACAAGCCATCTCCGACTTCCAGCTCCTACGATGTACTTTCGTGCCAATTGATCTATGATGTCCACACCAAAATTTTGTTTCATTATAAAATTTATCTGTTTCGGGCAGCTTTTTTGATCAATACCTATGCTCACGTTTGAGTGCAAAGTACTCAAAATAATAACATTTTTTCCTGGTTTTCATTGATAGACAGTAAGGGATGTATTGGTCTCTGGAACATCCACCGCTCCCTGTTCGTCCGCCGCTAATTGATCTACGAGATACCACGCGTCCTCTGCACGAATTTGCAATAATACTGTTATCAGTAGCAGGGGAATCTGCTTCGTAGTCTTCAGATGAAGTGACCTGCTCCGGCTGAAATTCTCCATAACAGTTTTCACAAATATTGTATGACAAATCGTTACCACTTTCATCACCTGACACATCTTGTATGTCACGATATAGCGACAGTTTTTGTTCTATTTGGGAACTATTGAGACTGCGACACATTTTTATATTATAAAAAAAAAAAAAAACAAATCACGACTGCCCACTAAACGAAACCAAAGTCTACTAAGTGTAATGTAAACAAGCCAAACAATAACAACTTACTCAAATAAAGACAGTTTGTACGTTCTATTAATACATGTACCAATTTTAAAAATAAATTGTAGAAAAGTGATTGACAAATGTCTCCTGAAGCCGGCATAGGGGAGATTGTTGCCTACTTTAAAATAGCAGTTGTCTCCGCTCATAAACCGCTTAACATATCAAATATTAAAAATATAGTTCTTATTTACATAGTATTAGATTGTTCTACAAATTATTATACTATAAACTATAATAATTTTATTTACAATCGAGTTACAAAAATATCCTCAATGCATACTACATATTTAATCATCGCTACGTGTACATAAGAACGATATCATCAACAACCTTGTGCTAGTTGTGAGCCTAAAGCGAGCAGACATCAATGACCCGATCTCATCCGTGCGCGGGCGCAGACAACTTCAATTAACTCTTTTTGTTACTTTCTTCAATCAACGTTGCTTTTATGTTATCAATATATTTTGTTCTATAATTATAATAATAAAATGCTTTCCTTTTATTCATTTAACTTTAAAGTTTAAGTAGGAGTGACTTGAGCTGTTGACTTTTTCTTTAGAGTCTAATAGAGTCCAATTGAACTAAATAAATGCTTACACTTTCAATGCACTGAACCCAAACTAGTACACCCTGTATTATGGATATCAGGACAGGGACTACACAAACATAACACCCAGACTCAAAAACAAATGTATGATGAGTTAACACATTGACTGCGCCATAGAGAAGTGGGTATTAATTAGGTATAGGTATATTTTATTCCAACTCGTACTGTTTTTGCCTCATAATGATTGATTTAAAAATACAAGCTTTATTATTTTATATATTAGTATAAATACAGATTGTTATGTCGTAAATTAAAATGAAAACCTGTCTCTAGTTTATTTATTAGTAACGTCCTGTTTCCTCAATAAAATCTATCAAATTCAAGCTCATTTTTTAAATTTACTATTGAATCTGACCTTTACTTAATGTTCGATCTTAAGTTCTATTTAATAATAATGAATCACAAAGGTTGCTTGCTAATGGAATTGAGACTGCATGTTACATCCGCTTTTATAAGGTTACTGTATCGCTTCCACCAGTATTTGGCGGCAATAGACGGCGGCCTTTATAGCTTAGAGCTTCATAGGCCATAGCCAGATGAAAATGTATCGATATAATTTATTACAAATGTGTTTTTTTAAATATATATTTGTTTCCAGTGGTTATGTTCATATACTCATCTATAATACAATAGGTCAGTGTATTGTATATACAGGATGTCCCGTAAGGACCAAGGAAATACTGGTAATAGAGGGGGTAATTTCCTATCTGAAACACAAAATTTTATTGTCCTAGGGCCTAGGCCAAATAGCTTTTGAGATATGATTTATATATGTACTATGTGCGTCAACGAAAGCGAGCATACATACTGACATGTGTGCTTCGTACATTATATTATTGTACGCGTAGGTACATCTGTGTCAACTATAGCAAGGTATTCTATTTAACGTCGCATGAATTACGTTTTTAGGCTAGTAAGAAATACTATAAGCAAATATAAGCGCGGTAGTATTTTGTTAGCGAAATCGGAGCAGTTATTTCATAATCCAAACCACTGATCACGAATCCACTGCGGTCGCTAAGCTATGACGTACGCTTAGGTACACAATGCTTATGGCAGTCTATGTGCAAATAAGGTTAGTTTGCATTTGTTTTTTGTTTTTGTAAATGATAACTGAATAACTTAATAAAGTTATCGTGGGGAAGTTTATGAGCATAATCTACTTAATTTTTTTAATTCTGAATAGAAAAAATTTTCTTGGGTGACTTGAACCTGGCTAGTTTGGTGAAAGAAGTCCTAAATTGTGATATTGGTAAAAATGTCTAATGTCATTTTGGTCACGAGCAACCGACATTAGTTCGTGACCAATACTAAATCTCTAAAGAACAAAGAATTTTGATTGATTGTCATTTTTTTTAACATTAAATATGCTGGTATTAACTTTTCAAGAAATAAATACACATATTTAGATTGATGAGATAATTATGAACTTTATATTATTTATATAATGAATGTATGTATGTATGTATAATTTTATTTGAGCAATTCTTAGAACGAAAATAACATAAATTGTTTTGAAACTTTTCAAATGGATACAGTTTTTATAGGCATACAAGTAAGGCATAGAAAGAGAAAGGATCGCGGTGTCGTGAACATACCTCAATTTTGACAAATGAACGCAGGCGACACGATAATAAGTTATCCCTTTCTAATAATTGTCTCTTCCAAACCAAAGTCCAATCTGTATCCATTTTAAGATTGTCGACTGTACTTGTTTTAAAACCATTTTTTTTTTGTAGACCATACTTAATAATTCGAATCGTAAACCATAGTAAACTCATGCATTAGTTCGCATTTACCGATGGTTGCACATGGTTGCCTTATCTAGTCTATTAATCTCACGTTTGCGATAAATCACTGAAAACTGATTAAAATTGATTTAATTAACAATATATTTCAGACATATAAATCGCTTCATTAGTTACTGATAGGTGGCTTACTTCCATTTTATATTTACGACTATGCATAAACAAAACGAGTTAATGTTTATATTTTAAAAATCTCCTATACAATCAAATAAAAAAACGTAGGTAGGTATTTAAAATTCATGATCACTAGCAAAACATTTCGTAATAATTTATTCTGATTAAAATATTATCTCCAAAGGAATGTCAATAATATTGATACAGTGAAACTGATAGCAATCGCTTTTTTGGAAGAAACAAATTATTGCGCTCCACGGCCAGTGGGGTAATTGCAACTTGATTCAATCGGAAAATATCAACTCATTAACCAAATTATGAAAGTGTGTGTAAATAAAGTTTTAATTGAATTACAAAGTAATAATCTAATCTTAACATCAAAATATTTGAAATGTAACTTTCATCGTTACAAAATTAACGAAGACCGACAAAAATTACTTTAATAAGAACGTTGATTCTAAATAATTGTACTATATAGCATAAAATTAGTCAGGTCGACTCCAATAAGATGATAAGGCGAGACACGTGTTCCATTTTTAAATTAATTCTAATGAATAGATCACAAACAACAGCGTTCGATAAGTCGTTCTATTTTTAAAAATTTTGTCATTTGCATTAAACAAATGAACATTCAATAATAATGCTATTAATCATTTTTGGTTGATTGGTATTTTCATTAATTAAATAGGTACCCAATATCAATTCGATATATTTAAGAGTACCGTTGCACGATTTCAATTTCACTCTAGACCGGGATAAGATCAAAGGTACCTAGTAGGTACGAATGGTAACACGACGACCTTGTAAGTTGAAATTTGGTCGTCCTTAGGGGAATGTAAATAATAAAACTTCGAGCTGTCACGACTGGTCATGATCAATGAGCGTGCAGTCATTTCCAAATTGAAATGTAGTACTGAATAATTGTGCAAACTATCAAAAGACAAAGGAGAACTTTTGACCTGAGGTTAAAAATATTAATTTCATTTACCTTAACAATGGGTGATCAATATTTAAACTTTCGATTTCTTATACCTCGATTGATTTACGTCTAAAAATTAAATCTGAAGATTTATTGTTCACTGTCCAATCGTCCTACACGGTAATCTTTGTAGTTACGAAAAATTGTTGTAAAGATTAAAAAGATTCCACCACTTCGCTGACAATAATGATATTACTGAAAATTTTAAAGGTTACTAAAGAAATTGGCGGCATGCGCAAAGATCCCTTTGCCCTGAATAAAAGAACAGTAAAGAACGCGAGTTTGGGCGGAAAATGAATCCATACTTTTAAAATATTTTTCTAAAAATTGTGTTTTTAATGTTAGTTTCTAATATTGTTATTGTTGTTTTTACTAATCTGTGTTGAGCGTTTCACTAGGTTGCATAGGCAGTGAGTTCCTTGCCTTTAATGAACCTTTAACACCCAAAAATAACTACCTAGATTTAATTATAATTTATTTATTTTTAATAATACGGTCACGTATTGATCGATTAATTTAATCAACAAATATCTGTGGGTTTTTTTAATAGTGGATACATCTACATTGTTTATAAACGATTAACGAGCGAAACCGGACCAATAGTGTGTCAAGTTTACCGTACACTTGATCTATAAAAATACTTTTATCTTAACCTTATTTTTGGCATAATAAACTTAAAAAGTTACTTAAAAATACCAATCAAATCAAATTGTCTTTAGTTGACACAGTTTCATTTTGACAGTTGACATTGTTCAGCGGCCAATGTTCGTTGTACCCTCTACGTGTACTTCAAGTTAATCCCGAAATGCGGTTTAAAATCGTTGCTGCAACACTAAGCTTCCTAATAATTTAAGACCAGCGGTTCTCAAACTTTTTTGACGAAAGAAAAAGCCTTAATATAATTATAAAAAAACTGATTTATATGTATTTATGAATAATCATATTGCAATGTAATACTACGTAATATTTAGTTGGAATATTTAGATGTAACCTTTTTCCCTTTGGTAGGTATTTTTTGCAGTATTATAGGCCTAGGCCTAGCCCTTTGAGAATGACTGGTTTAAGACTATAAAATATGTAAAGGAAATAGCGGCAACCCTAGAACAAACGTGAATAGATACATAGAATTTTGAATGAATAATGATCGAACACGTTAAGTACACATAGATATGAAATATGTACAGATTTGTCTACACAACACTGCGATCGTGGTTAATGTAATTATACTAATAAATCATATACTATGTTTACATGCAATAACTGTATATAACGGCCTAATAAGTTCATAGTTGTTTTTTTAAAGTATAATCATAATAAAATAGCAATAAATGTACAAAAATTGCACATAGGCGAGCTTAATGCTATTGGTATTATCTACGAGAACAGTGATATTCTTTAATAAATTAATATATATACTTAAATATACATCATATAGGTCCAGATTTGAATTAACGAATTTAAAGAAGCAGTGTCAGGGGTTTGTGCCTACTCAGCAAGGACCTCAAAGGAGCAGGTAATGGGAAATGGTTGGTGGTAATGAGAGATAATTTGAGAAAAAATATTTGTCCTTCTCTCTGTCTACCCCAGTAAGGACACGAGCGTGAACGAGTTAGTTATTATTGTAATAACTAACTCAGAGGTATCCTTTTACATATGAAAATAATTAATAAAAATGTTAATGAAACAAAAGAATGATTTCGTAAATATTAAAATCATTTTGTATGGATCGGCTTTGTTTCAGCGTAAAAAAGAGCTATATTTGCGAAGAGATACATTGTTATAATTTGGTTATAAATAACGACCAAGCTCATAAATCGTTGCTTAAATTATACACTAATTTAAATTACTAAGAAATAGGTCTCCCCTATCCGCGTGGTATGAAATATACATATACATATATAAAGTGGTCGACCTCATATGTTACAACATAAAACACAAACAGTACGCCCGCCATAATGCATGCCACCATTAATAAGATACTATTTATTGCAAGATTAAATTAATCAGCATTTGATATTGTAATTTATAATTATCCGTCTTTGGAATACTAACGAGTACATGCGTGATTTAGTTAAATATAGTTACGTGGATACGTAAAGTGGAACAGATATTATTTGAATATAGACCGAATAATCATTGTATACATATTCAAAGAAATGTAGGTAGGCTCACGATGGTTGTTAGCTCAGTATCCGGTTCCGGGGTAGTACCGCCATTTTCAAACTTAGTTGCGTTTTGGGATCAGCTTGAAGGTAACAAGACTACGAGAAGAATGTGTCTTTTAAACCCAGAACGATGTACATTTGTCTCACAAATAGTTTGCTGTGATAGCATTTGTTTCAGTTTATAGCACAATAGTTTAATATCAAGTCAAGCTACTATAGAAAATGTATTTATTGGTTTTACTTCTACACTTTAAACTACAGCTGCATTGTTCCTACGGTGTTGCAATGTGATCGCGCTATTAAATTAGATTTAGATATTAAACGAACTTTAGGACGCAATAATGAAGAGAAAAGTTTGTAAAAATAATATCAAAAAAAATCTGATTAACCAGAGAGAAACCGAATAACCTTGTTCTTATTGTATAACTATGAACTTGTCATTATAATATTGCTCAAGCGAAGACTTGTGGTAAGTTTAGAAAAATAATCCAAAAACGACGATCTACTATTTCCTGTTGCCTGCAATCGCTCCTTTAATTTCTTTTGTTTCGTTTTAGGTAAATTGAAACGTTCCATAATAACAAAATACACAAGAAGACAGCTTACATAAATATATAAAGTAGATACATATAAAATTTGTACAACTTAATCCAATCGAGATCATAATGTCGACACCAGTCTCACTGCCTCGCTCTATAAAACCATATTTAGAAGAAAAACCGATTTCTTATTGACTGCCAAATTAAACTCATGTGATATATTAACGCATTCTTAAGCAAAACGAGCTCCCATAAATATATTTTATTATTATTTTGTCCTTCAAAGGAAATAACTATATATTTATACCTTTACCAAAAAACTAATAATTGATATAAATAAATAAATTCAACGTATTATCTTAAGTTATTCACGAATATGATTTAAATAGTTTAATACTATTTATGGAGTAAGTACTATCACGTTTGTTTTGACTATTTTAACTAATGTCAGTTTTGCCGCAACCACGATGACTATATTTCGAAACATCCGATTATGAAAAATTTCATCTCGGTTTTATTTTTATTTTTTGTAATATTGTAAAGTTATTTCTAGTTTATTTTTTATTAAGCACTATCATTGAAAGAAGCAACTATTTATAGATGTATTTTGATATCAAATACCGTAACTGCGTCAACATATTCGGTAATATGCAATAATTTTTTATTTTCTTTGCAACCTTTTAAAAGTATCAAGAAATACTCTACTTACATCAGCAATTACATTTGCGGTCAAAAACATGTAATTTCATTCATTTATTTTTACGTGGTCAGTGTCATTTTTTAAACAAAATTATTTCTCCAATTCCACGAAGTATTGGTCAATTATACGCGACTGGGGCGTGGAAAATTGCACATTGCAAAGATTTTTTTTGCGGCACCTGCACAACAAGAATTATTTGTATTGCATTTTAAGAACACATAACTATTACTACTATATGATATGCTGTAGTTTTTATTCAATGCCACTACTACCACTTTAACACTAGAACTACCAACCGGTCAAAATGACCGGATGACTTGTGCTTACAAAGTATTAAATACTAACTGTCGCCCCCGACTTCGTTCGCGTAGTAATGAAGATATAAAATACTATGAAGTTTAATGATGTATCGTATTTTAACGACGACTGCTCTTACGTGACTGCCCGATCGAAGTCTCCGGAGTTATTGTAGTTTTAGTAAGGATCCTGTAATTTATATAGCCTATATTGATCAGTGATAACGTAGCATTCAAATGGTGAAATAATGTTTGAAATCGGTCCAGTAGTTTTTAAGCCAATTCGTTACAAACATACAAAAATAAAAATCTTTCCTCTTTATAATATTAGTATAGATAATTCAATAAAATTGTAGAATTCTAAAAAATTGAATCGTTTACAAAAAAAAATGAGTAAGGTTTTACATAAAAGTCTTGTGAAGAATTTTTTGAAACCGGCCATATTGACCGGTTGGTAGTTCTAGTGTTAATAAAATCACATGAATAACATTATTTCATAGAATCCTATCAGTGAGGATACATATAGAGGCACATTATACGTAAACGTGACTATTGCTATTTTGTATCAGAGCATTTTTGTATATACACACGAAATTTTGTATATAAATAAAAAAAAATCAGGATCTTTGAGTTATCGTACAGAAATGGTTAATTATAACCTATGTTCTTGGAAACCTTTAAATGCAGAAATATTCTTAATTTCCAATCATGATGAGTTTTATACTCTTAAAATACTTTGAGATATGTATGTATGATTAGTTTCCCGTGCAAAAACATATAAAAATTTTGTTTGTTTGCAAAAGCAGGATATTTTTGCTCTCGCTAAGAACAAGGGGATAGACGGCCTGAAAGCGGGAATTATGGTCACGGTAATGATACGACAATCAAATGTGGTAGCCGCTTAAGCATAATTGGGAAAGAAATGCCTAAGAACAAAATATTTTGAAATATAATTTGCTAACGAGCAATAAACAATTATATGAAAGGTATCAAGTCCCTAATAAGATCGAGATTAACGGCAAAGATAGATATCACAAAAAACAGCTTTTAAACTTTATCTATTAAGAAAATCAATGAACAATTGTAAACTCAAGTAAATACGTACAATTGTACAATTTACTTTCTAAAATCGGAATGGATAAACCTATTTCTTAGTAAAGTAGGTCGTCGCACCGAATTAACAAATTCAACTAATTAAAGGTTTGGGCAACACAAGTTTTTATCATCGTGGAAAATTCGCATTCGTTTCGTTTTAATAAGCAGACGGTTGCATTCTACACAGGCGCATTCTTGTTTTTGGTTTTATAGAAATATAGAGTGAGACACAATTGAAAAAAAGTTTTATAAGAAAAAAAATAGCCTATTTTAAATAAGTTACCATAGGGAAAGATTATTTTAGAGTAAGCTAAAATCAGATAAGAGATTTACAAGAAGCTCTAAGAATGTAAATATAAAATTTATTAGAAGTAAAATAGTAATTTATTACGAATATGTCAACTTTATTGTAAATATAAAGTAAATTATCTAATAAAACCGCCTTGACCGCGAGAATTGCTCTCTCGGAGATGATGTTCAGTTAATGGTAATTTCGCAAGTAGTATTTGAATTGGTTGAGATGGTTTTTGTTGCAAATACCCACGTAACTTTAATAGGCGGTTACGTTAATAGTAATTGCGAGATAACTGGCGTGTTTTTATCATATTACATAGTCGAGAAGGATGTATCTAATACGATGACCATCATTGATTATTTTTATTATGAGTTGATTTATTACCAATAGCTTCCATTTTAATTAACAAGGTAATATATAATTAGGGCTTGGCTTTAGTTGAGGACCCCAAAACCGTACGAATAACGAAAAGGTTAGGTTAGGTTAGTAGCTAAAGTTAGCTCTATATTAGTACGACGGCCGCTACCGCCTAGCTAGCCTAGCCCAGGGGTCGACAGACCGCGGCTCGCGAGCCGCATGCGGCTCTTGCCATAGGATTATCTGGCTCTTCTTACAATACAATAGCATATAATAAAGTTCATGTTGCGGCTCTCTGAAGGCATGGGAAAATCTACAAACTTAATATTCGGCTCATCTGGTTGATAAGTCTGCCGACCCCTGGCCTAGCCCGTTATAGCTTGTCTTTTTTTAAAAAATTGGCAAAAATTGATTTTACATTTAGTAATTTCTGGGGTCCTCGACTAAAGCGTAACCCTAATTAGTTTTAAAATATATATAAGAGTTCTAAAAACAATTAATAAAATCGATTGTTCGTCTCAAAATGTTAATTTGCTTTTTTTTACACCATAACATTTATATTATTTAAAATATAGCACCATTTTATTTCGAAGCTTTTGCAGCCACCATGGATTGCGAGAAAATACATCACTACAATGTTGCAACGATATTGTTTTTATAACTGCAAGTTTATACGTACTTATTGAAGTATTTAAGCTATCACAACTCGTGATCGTAATATTTATGGGCGCGCCTTACTTCAAGTTTCATAAAAGATTATTGATAATATTGTTTGGAGCTATATAATTACAAATGTTTAATATTTAAGTGTATTTTTTAGTTCAAGAATGCGTAGCGCTAATAACGTAGATTTTTTTTAAATACAAGCGAGTTTACAATCTTAGATCAACGGTCCTCAAACTTTTCAGCTTAAAGGTCACTGAACCCTCCACTAACATTTAAGATATATCGCTTCTCTAGTCTAGTCTAATAAATTTTATAAAATAGTCAAAATAAACTATTGCTCTATTTTCAGATTTAATAACATAATGCTCGATATACCTCTGTTAGAGCACTTGTTTTGTAAAAACTAAACACTTTTACGTCAAAAACGCACATATTTTTTTCATGTGCGAATTAAAAAACGATTCCATTATCTGGTATAGGTAAAATTCGAAATTAAAAAAAAACAAACAAACAGTAGTATACAATATTTATATTAATTTTATAAAATTCGAAATATATTAAACAGAAACGAAAAACAGCATAAAATATAACATAATAAAATAATATTGTACGTTGAAAGTCCTATAATAGTAGGAACACATTAAAACCTACAATTTAAAATATAATTAATTGTCCATCGATTCAAAATATGTGTCATTAATTACCTATTAATAAATTGTCATATTATTGTACACTTACATCAAAATAATTGATAAAATATACCCACGGATACACTACAGGAACGCAAATGATAAGTGAAAGTCGTCGTTTAAAACGTCAGAAATTTAATAAAAACTTGCAGCCGACGATTTGCTACCACGTCAAAAAAATAATACAAGCAGCAGTCACCTCCGCTGTGCCGGCTTGAAAAACGACTATACGACTAGATTATACCCGGAGAGAACAGACTGGACTAATAATCTTCATTTTGCCTATCAGTCTTTAAATATGATTTAAAATATAATATTTTTGAATGAATCTATATATTAATATATAAATTAGTACTAATAAAATTAAGCCTCTTGATTTGACAACAAATTACATTTTTAAAATTTTATATCTATACTAAACAAATGCATACATTTTATTTCATTAAACTCTATAACAAAAACTAAACATAGTCTATAGCATGAGCTTTTGCAGCAAATTATTATTAAAATATTATTTAATACATTGACTTCCATGACACTCCATAAAAAACTCAATTCATTGCTTGCTGATTTTGAATAAACCTTGTACGACTACATTTTCTGTGTACATTTTGATATTGAAACGATTAAACAAAGTCTAACCTAATAAAATGTGCTTTTTACTCTGAAATTATAGAAATTTAAAAATCTTATATGACTTACTCTAGAACTCAAATTAAACATAATACCACTAAATACAATAGTAAGCCACATAAGGAGTTTTAAACTAACTATAATGTTCTAAAAAACAATTAAGTATTGCAAAAGGCTTGATAAATTTCCAATTCTTTGTCCTTAGCTTGTATTGTCAGTTGTCTTGAAGACTTTAAGAAAAGTGAAACTCCTGGTCGTAAAGCTAAAGGTTCAGTGTCAGTCCCTATTCCAACACCAGCAATAACTATTAGTAAACTCGGACTATTACGAATACGTGTGTTGCATGTTGTACCAGCTGGAACCTAAAACATTTATTTTCACTTTAAAGACACTCATACATCATCGTACATCGGAGGTACATCGCAAATATATTTTAAGATACAATGTGGTTTACCATTACCTTTTTTTATTAGCTTAAATGAGTATTTTAAATTTGTTCAATCATGTTCCAAAATAACCTCAAATATCACTACATTACACTATTGTACACAATCTATGAGAATGAGACATGTAGTGTTTCTTAATATCTATGGTTTTTCAAATACATAAAGTAATAATGGTGGTAGTAATTAACAACATAGGTGGTACTATGTCTGTTGTGCCAAAATTACTTGGAATGTAATGCTATAGTGCTGCCCTAAAGTGTAACAGTGACGTATAGTACAGTATAAGCCCTTCACAAACTAAAAGCATACCTTAATTTGAACAACAGCAAACTCTTCAACAGGCGGAACCCAAACGCACGAATTTTCATTCTCCGCTTCCGGATAAAATTGCAAAGATTCCGGTGAATAGCTATTGTAGTCCAACATCTCCATTAAAGTTTCCACGTCTATAAATTTGTTGGTCAGTCCCGCCCTCACGACATTATCTGAACACGCCATGCATTCAATACAATCTGAAAAATAAGTACAATCAAATAAAACTGAAATAACAAAAAAAAAAACCATATATCTTTTAAATTTCGAATTCATATATTCCTTATTCCTATTCACAACATGTTTTAGCGGGTGTTAGTACTGAAAAGAAACCTTACAGTGAGATCACCAGAATTTATTTAGCTATATAATACCCACCTATAGTGTTGGGTTATGAATATACAATATAGGTAGCCTGTTCAGCAATAATATATTAGGAAATGTTAAAGGATGTAATCCATTTAGCACTACAGTGAGATTCTTAGATTGCAGAACCAACTTTATGAGCTATTCCTTCACACAAGAAATTCTGAGCCTACTCTTACACTCACCTCCACTCAAATAAGCATGAGGAATGTTGGGTCCCAAGAATATGGCTTCTCCTGGTTGCAAGCGTAAGTAATTCAGGAAGTAAGGTGCCCAAATGCCAATGTCATCAGGATGGGCTTTCCGAATTTTTTTTATAAGAGATATTAACAATGTGCCATGTTCCATTTTGTCTGAAATAGCAATGTATTATTATACAATCTAAGACCTAGATATAAATTGTGTTTAATAAAATATTATTCTTATTATATGTACAGTAGGGACTGAACAGTCAGAAGACTAATAATTTACACTCAGATCTAGATTATTTCAAAGCAGTTTTTAATTATTATTTTTTTTCATGAGTGGCATTTAATAGCAAAACATATATTTGTGTACTTACTAATGTTGCAAGCGTAAATGTCTTTCAATCATATTTAATTTTTATCACATAGTATGTGACTTTGAAAAAAAAACAGATTTCACACAAAGTTTACAATTACCTTTGCTTCTTTTTATTAACTCTCCGTACTGTGTTTTTGATTCTTCTCGGCTGCATATCATAAGGGAATAAAACACATTTTTTAAAGCCAAAGAAGCTTCTTCGGAATTTGTAGCTTCATAGAGTTCTTGAACAGCTTCTGAAGACAGCAACTTCAACAACTCTGGAACCTCTATAAATAAAGGCATATGTAAATATTGGATGGTCAAATACTTATCTTCGTAACCTCAGTATATAAACTTTTTTAATATTTTCAAAGTAGAAATAACTTACCCTCCAAATATTGTTTTATTTCCTCTATTGGTCTAAAGCCGCATAAAGCATCAAATGGTGTCAGGGCTATAGCTAACTCCGGCTTATGATTGCTATCTTGGTATCTATCAGGATTAGATTTATGTAAATAGGCAGCAAACTCCTAAAACAAACATGTCTCAATGATTGTTGAATATGAGTTTAGCTAGATCTATAATTTAATTAATATATGTAGTATATTTTTAGACAAGCAGTCGTAAGAAAATAAACATGCCCCAAGCTGATTGCCCATCACATTATACCTGGCTGCTTATAAAAAGTGATGCTACTACCCAAATATTATAAGAATCATCTGTTTGCCTGCAGCCTTTTATCTAGTATTTCCTGATTAATTAAGGTTATAAATGTTTATTTTTTACCTTATTAGGATGAGCTTGAATTGACAATGGCTTGTCTATAGATAGAACTTTGAGCATAAATGGCAACTCAACACCAAAAGAATTAAATACTTCTGGACCGATGGCATCTGTGTTGTTAACTAAATAATCAGATAATAAGATTGCTCTCTCCTTTATTATTGAAGGTCCTTTACGATGTGTACCCATCCACATTTCTGCATAATGTAAATCGTCCAAAATCTCCAAACCTCGATTTGCATTTGCCATTAACTGTGCCACAAAACTATGTAAACCCTTTTTCCCCCAATCATAATGTTGTACCGCACACTTTAATTCCATTTCGTTCTGCAAAGGAAATGTAAAATATCTTATGAATTAAATTCATAAAGAACACAGTGCTATTATGTATTTATCTATTTTAATTAATATAAAACATGTTTTTCATTGAATAATGACATTTAATTTAAACTTAATCTAGTACTTCCTCTGAAACTAGGTTACACTCAGTCAGAGGAAACCACAAGACGTAAACTTGCTCATAGACAAACGTTAATGTTTGTTCGATATAGCTTTAATACTCACTCAATCTTATAATATGTTAATTAATACCAATTTAAATGCACTCGGATGATCGACACAATCGTTGGTGTCATTTCATATAAAAATAACGCTTTCATAATTTGTACATTCCTCATTTAACGTCTTCGCTTTGCAATCAAAATAAATACCTACCTATTTCTAGGCTGTGACCATATAATGAAATTATCTATTGTGTCTACCATAGACTACGACTTTATAATTAGTTCTCTGTGGAGTCGACTACCCATCTGTCAATCGTTCTTCCACCTTCAGCGTTTTCGATTTGTCAAATTATGTGCATTTTTTTCTAATATTAGATTATTATTAATTTTAGAATTGGTCTGCCATTATATTTTAGTACAAATTAAAGGAAAACATCAATTAAACGGTAAGTCACTAGTATATTCGCGGGCAATGTCGACTTACTCATGAGTCATTTGTGTTTTCTTTACAAAACATTCCATTTTATAATTTTAGATGTCTTCTGGGAGACCGATTAAATGTGTTGTTGTCGGAGATGGTACAGTTGGAAAGACTTGCATGTTGATATCTTATACTACAGATAGTTTTCCCGGCGAATATGTTCCTACAGTGTGAGTACAAAATATCATATATGGATCTAATCTTATTCATGATTCTTAAGTTAATTTTAAAAACAAAGTATAAGCAAACAGCTAATAATAAAATTGCTATTTATTAATTTATTATAAAATATAATAAGGTTATGCTAATTTTTGTTGTTTTGTTAATTGATATTTGTTTTATGCAGGCTGTGTATATAATCTATTGTTAATCTATGATTTTATCCGTTATATAATAATTAATAAAATGATGTAGATAATCATTTCTATATCTTAATATCTAATTCTTATCTTTTTTGTTATTACATTCCTAAATGTTATTAAGTAATCTCGATAATCATATTTTGAATATATTTGTTTTTAGGTTTGACAATTATTCGGCCCCAATGGTTGTTGATGGTGTGGCCGTCTCACTTGGTCTGTGGGATACAGCAGGACAAGAAGATTACGATAGATTAAGACCATTGAGTTACCCACAGACAGATGTTTTTCTTATTTGTTTCAGTGTTACCAGGTATTAATTCTTATTATTTCACTACATAGTTCCAGACTTCATTGTTACTGATGACTCTGCAACTATCCATGTGGTGTTCATTTCCTGGATTAATAAGTTTGTAGTATTTAAAAACCTATAAAACTTACTTTGTAACGAAAAGTAGAAACTAGTGTGGTAACTCCAGCATTCTGTTTACATAATAAAATTAGAAAGAATCTCATTAAACAATTCTTTGAGTGTTTTTGTAATTTGCTACTGTAGAAATGTATGTATAAATAAATATACTTTCAGCCCTTCGTCATATGAAAATGTAACATCAAAATGGTACCCAGAGATAAAACACCATTGTCCAGATGCACCCATAATTTTGGTTGGTGAGTGTATAATTTTTTATTGTGAAAAACATTTGTCATTATATCTAAAAGAACTGTCATGTCATCTCTGAGGTCATATACTTAGATTTGTCAAAGCATATTGCTTTAATTTTTTGAAATAAAATCGAATTGTGGTATGCCTTTAACTCCTTATTAGGTAACCTGCATTTCAAGTCACAGTAGACATCCATAATAAAAAGATAAAAGTGTGGGCGTGTGTATGAGCTGAGGTTATAGAAGTCATGTGGGAAGATAGAAAGTTATTAAGTGGGTGTTAAAAGAATTTAGTTTCATCATAGTTAAGATTGTGGGGGTTTCAAACCAAGATCAAAACATTGTTTAAACTTCTGAATTTTTTTATCAATGACTTACATTCCATCCTCTGTCTACCTCAATAATTTGTAAAAACAGACAGACTTTGTAAGACAGCCCAAACATATAAGTGAGATTCTAAATTGTTTTTTTCTCACTGGGAATGAATCCCGAGATTTGTGTGTGATAAACTGACACACAGTAGGAGTCATTAATAGATAGAAGTGTCAGCATATAACTAAATTATGTAATTCCTGTAGCAACGAAACTGATGTCATAGTTTATTTCGTGACATGCTCTTTGGTTAATTGAGTTTTATGAATGAATCATAGGAATACATTCTTAATATGATCTCAGTTTTTTTTTGTAATAAGGATTTTTGTTAGCTTACTAGTAATCAAGGTTACCTTAAAATTATTGAACAAGAATTTTTAAATGATATTGAATAAAAATTTCAGGTACAAAAATAGATTTGAGAGATGATAGAGAAACACTGAGTCTTCTATCGTCGCAAGGAATGTCCGCACTGAAAAGGGAACAGGGACAAAAGCTGGCAAATAAAATACGAGCTGTCAAATATATGGAATGTTCTGCTTTGACTCAACGTGGTCTTAAACAAGTATGTACACTAGGCGCACTTTCCTTGTCAGAGTATGACTTTACTTTTAAGCTTCAATGTTTCTTCCAGTGACCGCCAGATGGCGTTAGTAGTTCTCGTATTATGATCCACAATCCTGAGACAGGTTATTCTCAATCACATCTTTCCAGTCCAAGCTAAAACACAATATGCTAAAGCAGCATAATGAAGGTTACTTCTCACCTCATGCTCGCAAACCACCATTAAATTAATATATATTTACAGGTATTTGATGAAGCGGTGAGAGCAGTCTTACGACCTGAACCTCAGAAAAGACACCAGAGGAAATGTCGCATTATGTAATTATAAATCAACTGACAACATTAACCAGATGTAATATTGTAACAGTAATAATATGTTTCTATGCTTTTAGTTGGTTTTTGCTCAATTTTTCGTCACGGTTTCACACACGCCTCGTCCGTTAGGCGTAGGCAAAAATTACATGTTGATATTTGAACTGAACTGTGAAATTTGAGATAATCTGAAGCTTGTGATCTTCCATTTTATATTTGTGATGTAATTTTATAATGAATTTTATTCATAAGTGCCATATTTTTTTGTCAAAATTTCGGTATTACATATTTTAAACTTCCAATTTCCGCTCTTTAATTAATATGCCAAAGATTCTAGATATAAGTTTTAAACAACAGTTTTGTAAGGGTGTATTTTGTCAATGCAAATCTTTAATTCATCAGCAACCAGTTAATCTGGGACCGAGAATGTATTAAACTTAAGTACTAAGTTTTAATACATGTTTCGTGGATAAAGAACACCTTTTTTTTATTTGTATGAAACGTATAAGAATAGAAACATATTTATTACTGTATTTTTTTTTTAATTAATTTATATTCTTTTTAATCTTTCATTATTTTAATATGTTCGCGTATATTTTAAATCAATTGCTAATTAGGATTTTATTTGGAAGTCAAAAGGTATTGATTTAAAGTAAACGAGATATGGTTTTTGTATGCGATCACTTAAATATTGACTGACCGTAGATGCTAATTATAAATTCTATGTAATAAGTAGGTACTTCATTTTTATCTCTAACAAATCTTTGCAATTGTTTTAATGTTTCTTTTCATATTTCACAAACTGTGATAGTTGAAATCAAAAGAATACAAGATGAAAACGATTCGTTCTAAGCCCAGTATGTATAAAACGAATTGGTGTGCATTTCCAGTCTCCATGCTGTAGCTTTTGCACACAGAGTTCCCGTGTTCGAATGCCGGTCGATGTACTTGCCTAGTTTGCACTAGTATTTCTACTAATGGAGTAGTGGACCAATGTTGTTTTGCTGATTATATTATGACAAAATAATAGTCAAAGTTGGTATCGTCCATTCGAATTACAACCAAGTTTGTATTGTCTAGATTTTATACCTGTCATAGAATATTGAATGTTGTCGAAGATAGAGAAATGTACTAATGTAAACTAGGTTTTAGTCCACGGAGACAACTGATGAAATGTAATATTTACAAGTTACCATATTTACTGCATGCTTCAATGCTAAACAACTCTTAATCTTTATTACATATTAAGTGTGATTATTATTAATCTATATGATAAATTGAATTATTTGAATTAAGAGTAGAGTAATCATAGCTCCATGACAATGTTTGTGTTCACTTTTTTTCTCTCACACGAATATTAATTGTATAACTTTACATTAACATGGTGCGTTTAGGTAGATTTTCGAAATCGTTATTTTTGTAGTAAATTTTTTTCGGATGTAGAGGGAATAACTTCTTATAAATGTTTAACAAAAATGATATATGTGTTTCTCAGATAGTATTCAAGAATGATGCTAGATAAAACTAGATTTTTCAAAATTTGCTAAATTTAGTTTGAAAAGTTTCTAATCAACTCAATGATTTGATGATTACTTGAGCGTCGTTCTTGGATATGTGCCTTAATATCGGGTTTAATTTGGAATCTGGCTTAGAGAATACATTAATCTAAGCTCTAGTTATTTATCGACAGTAATATTTTACGGTACCAATAATGCATATAAGAGATAGTCTTATGAAAACGTAGTGCGCCAGAGCGAGACTGCTTATAGGCAGTCTTATAAGAAAGTAATTTTCAGACTGCATTTATTTATAATTACTATATAAGTTTGTGTACTTTTTTGTAGTTTAGGGCGTTTTGCACCAAAATATATTCTCATTGTAAATTATAAGAAATATTATTTTTGCGTTCGCAGAAATGGATAATTAACAATAATGATGTTTTAGCATTAATACATGTAGCAACTCCGACAATTGCCAGTAGATGACGCTAGTCGGCTATGTGTGTTTTTGGGATACGCATTCAAATTCGAAACTCAATCATGGTTATTTGAATCCTGGATCAATTATAGTGAATCCCAATGCAATGAGATTATAATAATTGAAAAATCATTATTGTGAATCGTTTGTTTGCTCTTATGTTTGATTTTATACTATTTATGTATTAACTGATTGTTTTAAAAAATATTTTAGTGTGAATTTTCTTCTTAATAATGAAAATAAATATATTTTTATATTTGAATTTTAGATTTAAGTACAGGGCATTTATAATCTTATTTAATAACCACTTACGTGTTTTCCATAAAGCTTGAATTATTATTTTTTGTATTATAACTTTATCTAATTTAAGTAAAGTTCCTTACATTGGACGTAACGTAATGCACCCAAATAAATTATTAAAACATTACTAAATTTTGTCTTTTACTTCTATGAAGGAATATTCGATGCCCCAAGGTTGCTTATCCTGAATTATATATCCATACCACCTAAAAAAAGATATCACGTGGTGCTATCTAATAAATATAACACAGGTATTTAGATATATTTTTAATTCATAAAACTTTTACATGTTCATGAAAAATCGAAATATACACAAGATTCAACAACATTAAATTGGTTTAACCTGACAACTCTTACACAAACTTCAACTATGCTACAAAGTATAAAGTAAATGTTATAATATGAAGAAAGAAAGGAGCCATCAAAAGCTCACGAAATATTAACGTATAAAATAACATCGGAGTATATTATTGATCTGAGCTGTTTGTTTGTACATTTGCTTTCGAACATAATTCATTTGGCATATCTTCTCGTATGTATTCGACAACTCTTATCCTTCTAAGTAGAGGCGTTTAACCTTCCCAAACAAAATTTATCAGATTACGAGTAGGATTAAATAATTGAATCTCTATGAAATCATTTTCTTATCTCAAATTAACACTTAATAATTAACACATTGAATAATAAATACTTCAATAAAAGAAATACATATTACAATTATTTTAAAAGACTAGACACATAAAAGCATAAACACATAATTTGGGAAGACAATAAATAAATTAACAGAAGTTTTATTGTATATGACATTTCGAAAGTGCTCCCAACTGAGATATCACTACCGTCCAACTGAAAGCCTCTGAAATAAAACCATTCAAAACTACCAATATAAATATCATCTCAAAATTTTAACACCAGGAAGACTGTTAAATCAAAGTATTACAGATTGTCACAGGTAATGTGACTATAAAAACTAACAAGTCTGAAACACCAAAATATTTGATAAAATGATTGAGTTAATTTTGGGCAAATGAACAATCTCACGTTCGCTTGTTACTCATACATGCCATTTTCATTTAACTTAATCCTTTTCATATAGTAAGAGAAATAGAGGAAGTTCTGCTGGCTTTAATCGGGAAAAATCTTAAATACACAGCAAAACATTATAAAGCTACACAAATAAAGCTCGCATTGGTATCGAGAAGACAAAGATAACTTATTTACTTTACTATCTACTAAACGATTACACTGATAACATAAATTTACAATGAAACATATACAACAATTAATATAATTACATTGTACACATAGCAATACAATACCACTTGAGATCATTACAAAAAATACACAATATTAAAGTTAAAATAATTGCCTCAAATAAATTTTTTTTTATTCACCTCATACTATCGAATTGCTTGAATAAAGGTCAGTTTACACATTAAATCATGAATTTTGATGATAAATTTAACATGTGTAAACCTTACCTTAATTAATGTCCGGAAAGACTACACAAAACAAAAACTAAAAAATAAATTTTCATAACTAAAAGAATTAAAATACAATTATTAACTTATTACTAATGGTCAATTCTATTGTAGAAAAATATTTATCTATTTATTTGTGTTCCTTAAAACACCAACAGGACAAATGGGGGTACAAAACTAGTTCATATTAATAGAAACTTTCAGTAATCAACATGCAATAAAATTAATTTTATATTAACATTTCAATATATTTTTAAAAGAATAAACTCTCTTTTAATATCTATTTTGTGCTTGGACATGACCACTAATTATAAATCTAATAAACATCTTAGTTCATAACTTATGTATATAACAATATGCATTAACTTGCATTACTTTCACCTAGAATTACTAGAACATTCTAGGACCTCTTTCTTCAAATGCAGAAAGCAGGAAGCTCGGTTTGGAACATCTATCAAGTTATAAACAAAATAAAATTATAAATCTAAACATATCATAAATTATCGTAGTGTTCTATATTCAAGTAAAATGCATTTGATTTGATCTGTCAGTTTGAAGTAAGATTTTGGCATAAAACTAAGTAACCTTTACGTATTCTATCAATAATATAAATTATGCAAATGATTATGCTGATAAATATAGATCATTATTATTAAACTAATAAAATGCCTGGCTTCCTCCACAATGAAAGGGAATTATTCCTTACGACACTATTACATCTATTTCATGAATTTCATTATCAATACTTGGTATTTTAATCATAGACAATTGAACATAAAATGACTATGTTGCTTGGCAAATCTATTCAAAACAAATGTAAGAACTTTTTTGAGCACACATTGGTTTTATAATTCTAGAGAAAAGATTTGAAGTTTCATTGAGTTGAGGCTTAAGGAACATTATGTTGCGCTGCTACTGGCTGGTGGGGCATCTTCCTGATATCACATGGACCTATAAGGCCCCTGAGACTTCAAGTACTGTATGACCAGTGAGGGGCCAGTGGACACTACCTCGGGGGGTATTGCTGTCAATGGACAATTTTCAATACTCATAATCTGCAAACCGACACACAACGCCAATTCAAATGGGAGATTGCACAAGTTCGGATTATCATTCAAGTACAATGATTCCAAATTTTCCAATGTACCTATCTCCTCAGGCAGGTACTGTAAGTTATTCTCTCCAACACTGAGATATGTCAGATTTGTGAGGTGACCAATGGATCGCGGCAGTGATGACAGTTGGTTAGACTGCACAATCAATTTCTGCAGTTCATGAAGAAATCCAATCTCATTAGGTAGAACTTCCAATTTGTTTTCCTCCAAATCGAGCACTCTCAATTTCCTTAAACTACCAATGCTGGGTGGAACACGTTTCAACAAATTGTTGGATAAAATCAACACCTCTAGATTCTGAAGACATTGAACATCATCAGGTAGTTTAGCCAATTGATTTGTTCCAAGATTAAGTTCCACCATATTGACCCAAGTACCAATATCCAATGGAAGTGAAGTTAATAAATTTTCCTTCATATTAAGCTTTGTCAAATTCTTAGCTCTAGAAAAAATTCCATATGGTATCTTATCAATTTGGTTATGTTCTAAGTTAATAGAATAAACATTAGTGAACTGTGCTGGGCCCCCAGACGGATAGCTCATGAAAGAATTCCTTGATATGGTGATGTTAGTCAGCTCATTGAGGCTGGCAAGTAACCCATCAGGAAGTTGTGAGATTGAGTTGCCTTCAACATTAAACTCATCCATGTGTTTACAATTACTCAATGTGGCAGGAATCCCTGTGAGCCTGTTGTACCTCAATCCTAGCCGAGTGAGTGCTTGGAGATTACCAATAGTCTCAGGAATATCCAACAGCTCATTATGTTGCAAGTCCAATGTAGAAAGATTCACACAGTTGCCTATTTCTTGTGGCAGATGTTCAAGGTTATTGTGTGATATATCAAATGTGACCAAATTAACCAGTTTCCCAATACCAGAGGACAATTCTTTAATCTTATTTTCTCTCAAACTTAACATTGTAAGGTTTGTTAGATTGGATATGCCATCACCTACAATCCTGATTCTATTGAATCTTAAAAACAATGTCGTCAATGTGGTGAGAGTGTAAACAACTTCGGGTACGCCAACAAGCTTATTATGTCTCAAATCCAGTACCTTCAAGCATTTCAAATTTGTAAGTGAGTCTGGCAAACTCGTCAACGAGTTCTCATTCAAAGCCAATGTTTGCAAATTAGCCAAACAACCAAACTCAGCAGGGAGGGCTACCAGCTTATTGCCATATAAATAAAACTCGACCAAATGTGTGAGATCGCGAACATTAGGCGGCAAAGACGCAATAGATGACTTACTGAGATCGAGGCGCTTCAGTCCCTCTTCTTTGCAACGAATAAATTCCTTGATAACATCCAAGTCTGCTTGGATAGGCTTGTTCTTCTTGGCAGTGGGTTTTGGTTTGTTTGATTCGGGATGCTTGACTGTGACTACTTTTGGTCGTGCTCCTTCCATGTTGGTTAAAGAGGCTGTAGAGAGTTTCTTTTCTCGCATTCCGTGGCACTTCTCCCGGGCGACAAGGCAGTCTATAGTTTCAGAATTATCCCTTGTGCAATTATCAAGATTCATTCCGATAAACAATTATCTAGTTCATACTTTGTATGTTTACATTTGACACAAAATGATACCCATTTCATTGGCAAGATCAATAATTCACCGAACTATAAATAGTAATAAACTTTGTAGTATAATGCTGACCCCCTATTTACCAGCTAATTTTATTTCAGTTTGTGAGTAATATAAAACCAACATTTTGCCTTTTAACCATTAATACAGGATATATTAAGCCGCGTCTCCTGCTCCTATGTTTTCCAAACATTAGACAAAAACATCGAAACATTGGGGCGTGGCCGTATACATTTTTGTATTCATAGACAATGTTTTTTGTTTTCCGTGGTCGACGGAAAACAAAAACATTGTGTAGGCCACGCCCCAATGTTTGATGTTTTTGTCTAATGTTTGGAAGACAGAGGAGCAGGAGACGTGGCTTTAAATCAACAAAATTGAATCACGATCGCAAAAATGGCACAAAGTAGGCAGGGTGTCCACAGACTAAAATTATAATATTAACGCGTTATAAATAGAACTTTTGTAAAAACTGTAAATTGCGTTTGTGAAAACATAGCTCAATGTTACACATTATAATTAAGTACAGTTTAGTCCGGTTTAATAAAGATTTAAAGGTATTAAAAAATCGAATTAAACTATATATACAATGAAATAAAGTTTGAACTCATTTGAGTATATTAGCTTTTTTTAGTACGTTAAAAATTACCTTAAGCACAGTAAAATTATAATACAAAGTCGCATAAATGGAATGATTATAAAATGTTTTTACGGGCGTTAAAATATGCTGGCCTTGAAATTACAGGAGAAAAAAGCTTCCTCTTGAACTGTTGTTTTTCTCGTCTGTGGTTTGTTTATGTGTAATTTATTATTAGTTGTCTCTGGATTATACTTGTACCATTATCTGTGGTGGTTTCGTTTTCGATTTTCTCTAAACGGTTTTGGTTGATATTTAGTATTAAATATCTGCGTTCGTACATATTACAATTTTAAACTAAATATATATCAAAAATGGATAAAAGCAAAGAAAAAGAGGAACAAAGTATCATGGATAAATCCATGAGATCTGTTTTCGGTATGTTTGTCCCGGCTGTTTTAGTTTAAGTACAGCATTTTACTGTGATAATAATATTTTATCGAATTATAATAATACTGTTTTACTTATTAAATATGTATATTTAGGAAGGCAAGAACATCTTTATAAAATACAGTTATAACCTTAAATGACTTGATATTTCAGTTGGGAATATTCCTTACGAGGCAACAGAAGAGAAGTTAAGAGATATATTTAGTGAAGTAGGACCTGTTTTATCATTTAAATTAGTGTTCGATAGAGAGACTGGAAAGCCAAAAGGTTATGGTTTCTGTGAATACAAAGATCAGGAAACGGCATTAAGCGCTATGAGAAACTTGAATGGGTATGAAATTGGCGGGAGATCTCTTAGAGTAGATAACGCTTGTACTGAGAAGTCTAGAATGGAGATGCAAGCGCTAATGCAAGGCCCACAGGTTTGTGAACTCAATATAGTAGTAGTATTTATTATTTCTCGACATATTTATTAGAATGTCTATAACTTCAGGTAGAAAACCCATATGGTGATGTAATTGAACCAGAAAAGGCTCCAGAAGCAATTAGCAAGGCCGTAGCTACCTTGCCACCAGAACAAATGTTTGAGTTAATGAAACAAATGAAGCTCTGTATACAGGTTTGCTATTTTGTTAACAAATGTAGAAGTATTTGTGGGCTAGTAGTGTAGCCTAATGGGATGTTGTGTTTAAGCATGTTTATAAAAATACTTAAGTATTTAAAAATTATTCTCACAAAAGTTTTTTAAAGTTGAATTATGTGTTAGGTTTTATTAAATCATTCTATCAAAATAGTTAACGTCACAAAACTTTATATCATCTGTTTATTAGTTTCAGTTAATTCGATGTGTTTAGCTCGATAACCTAACACATTAAATATCACATGGATCACAGGTGAACTAAAGTATCAATTTGTATTCTATAGTCATTTAAGAATGATAGTATGGTGTCTGTGTTCACTCAAGCCATTAACTTAACATTAAGGTGTTTAAAAAACGTATAGAATTATACACTTTTTCAGAACAACCCAGAAGAAGCGAGAAACATGTTATTACAAAACCCTCAATTGGCTTATGCATTATTACAAGCTCAGGTTGTCATGAGGATTGTGGATCCAACTACAGCTGCTGTAAGTGCATTGTACTAAATATGAGTAATTCGTTATGTAGGAAATTGTACAATGTTTATTATATTGCAGACAATGTTACATTCAAGTGCCGGTATCACATTGGATAAACCACAGTTGCAAGCACAATATGCACCACAGCCTGTCATTAATCCTTCTATAGGTAAGCTGACATATGATTGAAGTGAGAGACCTCCAAACTGTGACCTAAACAGGAAACAATACATCTTATACAAACACACCAGATCTGTCTGGCGGAATCCCTATATTATGAAACACATACTCATTTGAAATTAAACAATTTATTGAATATATGATCTCTAATGCTTAAGCTTATTGTCGTAAGTTCCATAATAACAACATTGTTAATTGGTGTTTTTATAGCTGAGACAAATGACCCATAAGTAGATAGATATTTGTGTTTCTGTTAACATAAAAACAATTGAACAATGATAAATATTTGCCTTTTTTTCAGTGTCTAATCCTGCACCAATAACATTGAATCAGGTGCCGGCTCAAAATCACTTTTCATGTAAGTGTTTTTGTTTTTAAGTACTTCCAAACGAAACTAGACGATTCTTAATCATAACTATGTTATATTATCGTTATTTATATAAATGAAATTACAGCCGACGTCGATCTTCGCAATGTCCGTGGCCCAGTGTTAGATCAAGATATGCGCAGTTTGCCTTTGCCGCCGACGCCTCATGTTCCACCACAGCAAACGCATGCACAGGAAAGGTATGTAGCATATATCTTATTAGCAGTTCATATTAATATAGATAGCAACATGAGTCCTCAGCAACACAATCTTGAGTTTCAGCATGTTTTCAATAGCAATTTCAAATATTTTTAGTAATTCATTGTGTATAGCTGAGCTATTGCACCAATTGGTCTGATTCTAATAATGTAATCAATCTCTGAGGTATCGATTTTTTAAATTTAAAATAATACTAGATTCAGTATTGTAAGAGTTGTTTATAGCCAGGATTAGTTTTCAACAGTGAAACATTCCTGCTCGGATTTTAAGAGCTTATTTTTAAGAAATATATTTTCACGTATAAATTCATTAAATAAAATGTGTATTGTTTTTTTTACAAAGCATTCTCTCTATAATGGATAATGGTGAAAGGTTAGTATTATAAAGTTTTTATATGAACGGCTTTAAATTATTATTCAGATATCTTAGAGATCATACTAAGGTTATTATGAATATTTTGTCCTACTGATGAGCAATGTTTTCCACAACACAGAACTACATGCAAAGTCATCATCTAAGTCTATCACAAAGTCTTATATTTTGTCTATATTTAAATACTAATCAATATTCTTCTAAACATGCAGTACATATCCAAGAGATCCGCGCATGCGCCCCTCTGATCCAAGAATGCAGCCAAAGCAACCTCTGCGTAAGTATTAACTGGTTAATGGTTTATAAGACTATACTTATTTTGTTTATAATGCTGACGTTTGGAAATCTTTGCAGATATTTCTACTTTGTATTGATCATGTTTTCATACTGAAAAGTTATATGTGTTACTTTTATATACCACCAGGTGCTATTGAGAAAATGTTAAATTTATTTATGAAAGAAATTTCGACCAAAAAATCAAAATTGTTAAAATGTTAGTTTCGACTATGTCAATAGGACCTAAATAGGAAGAAAAAAGTATCAATGTATATTTCTTTAGGAACTATGTTATTTTTATAATTTACAGAACAAATCCCGCCTGGTATGCCGAGCATGGCGCAGGCTAGGACCATACAGGGTATACCGTCTGGAGCTTCAGATCAAGAAAAGGTGAGGGTTCCTAAATTTATTATCGAAAGTCACAACTATTTAGTATCATTGGGTATTGGGCAAACATCAATACTGGCAATGTGGCAGTGGATTCCAAAACTATTAAACTAATTACTTCTTATCTGCATGTGGTACATGCTTATGCAATGACTAATCTTTGTTTATTTATTATTTGTAGGCCGCGCTGATAATGCAAGTGCTTCAACTGTCAGATGAACAAATAGCATTGTTGCCACCTGAACAACGCGCCAGTATTCTAACGTTGAAAGATCAAATTGCTAAAAGCACACAACAACGATAACTTTTAAGCTGAATTTAACACTAAAAAGTCGGAAGCGGTTATTTGACTAAAAGTGACTGAAATTTATTAATTTCAAAGCTTTTTGGTACTTCAATTTTTAAATAACTGTTGCTTCTTTTAAATGTAAATAAATCGTTGGTAGTAATACGATATTATAGCAAATTGTTGGCGCTTCTGAACTGCACTCTAACTAAATTTACTAGGAAAGTCGGCGTGTGACTACCACTTACAGAGTAATGCTTAAGCTAGAAGGATAGTACATATAAGATATATTTAATTAAGAAAATAAAGGGTTTAAATAAGTTTTACATTGGTCTATTAGCTCAATCCTTATAAGAACTTTATTTCATACATATTTCCTAGTATTGGTAGAATATCAGCCTAAGAAGTGTATGAATTTACTAAAACAATAATAAATAATAAACCGTTTTGAATTTTAAAGAAAATAAATATATTTGAATGATAATTCTTTTGTTTTATTTTATACGTCAATTTTCTGATATCCATAGTATGGAATGTTCCTGATCCCATCAATTAAAGTGCGAGTACTCTCAGTAAGTCGCGGAAACAAATCTGTGAACGAGGGATTAAGGGAAATTTGCCAGACAAATTTTAACACGCAATCACAAGTTTAATTATAATTGTATGATGACTTGTTTTGCTTTTAATTACCACTATATCTTACTATTATCGCATGCGTGACGTTTTATCTGTTTTAAAGTTCATTAAGTTCAAGGACATATCAACTTTGCCCCTATATGCATTTCGCTTAAAGAAACGAGGGAAACGAATTCTCGCATAGGTAACAATTTTTATTGTTTGTAAGTGCGATTTTTTTATGTTAAATTCAAAATTGTTTGTTATTATTATTATATTAATATTTTTAATAAGCAAGTAAGATTATAATTAATTACGTTTAAGTGCGTATAAGTCAATAGTGCGTTTTTGTATAAACTCTCCATGTACGTGACTATAAAACCGACCGTAATACATTACTGCTTTTGTATGAGAATTTAATATTTTGTTGTAAAGAAAGCAGTCATTGTAAATTGAAGTTAATGTGAAACATGCAGAACGAAATGATTTGTTGGGAATAGGGAGAGATAGGATGAATATTGCTTTATTTTTACATTTGACCTCAGTGTGCTTTTGTGTTTGACGTAGGGATAGCGTCGTTTTCGCTTGTGAAACAATATAGTTTGGGACTTTAATAATCGATTCCTTTCTTTTTGTAAGTATATCATTTTCTAAATATTGATTTCCTTTATTGTCAACTATCGTTTTAAAGATAATTTTTTCGTGTATATACCTTTGGAATATGTATATACCTTGGGAAGAATAATTCGCGATTTTTCATAAGTCCAAAGTTGATTTATGTAAATACCTACCTATATTTCTGAATGTAATTATTTTATTTGTTTACTCAGTATGTGTGAGGTTTGGTCATGATTATTTCGACTAACCATTGATAATTGAAAGCGGCAGCAAATATTATTAATCAGTGATTTTGTAACTAAATATTTAGTTTGACGCAACGTCGCAAAAAAAAAAACGGCGAAAAAAATATTTAAAAATGGAACGCGATAATAATTTGCGAATGTTATTACATCTTTTTCTTTTGTTAAATGATTTTTAAAGACAATTTTGCCAATGTCGAGGATGCGAGCAACAGATAATCAAGAAATTATAAAATCTAGTTCACATGATACCATCACTTTTTTCAATTTTATTCGTTTTTGAAAACGGAAATTACGTAATTTATTGGAAAGGCATTAAGAGGCTCAGAGCATTTCGAAACACACATATGTACATGTATTAAATGCCTACTAATTATATTTTTCAGAGTCATAATGAAGACATTCCTAATATTATTAATTATAGCTTTATTCAGCTACAATGTCGATTGCAAATGGCGGCCAGAATGGAAAGATAAGAGTCGGGATGTATGGGTTAATCCAACGACAGAATCAGACCCACCAGATCATACTAAACTAATTGAAATGGCTAGATATGTTCTTCACAACACCGGTAATTTTATTACAATATATATAATTATTTATTAATTCAAAAAGGCACATGCCCCACCCTGGCTCTGACCTGTATGGTACCTAATCAAATCTAAAAACCTAATCATCTGTTTTGGATAATTAGAATTATACATACAGATACAGGGTGCTATAGGGTGCGGGTGTAACCTTTTGGTATGAAAAAATTAACCGGGGTAAGACCGCGGGTATTTGCTAGTTACGTATTATTTTAGACTGCTGCCCCACCCTGAGCCCATGGCTGGCTACGCCCATGGTATTACGTTATCTTAATTAAAGAATCAACAAGCCCATACATAAACGAACTTATTACTATTCCTTGTAGATTGGGCCTCTATTGCGACTATCTCAACTTTGCCCGCGATCACTGGATTTCCTTTCACTAATGTAAAATCAATTGTCGACGGTTCATTGGCTAATTCGACCGGTGTACCTTATTTTTATATGTCACCTTTGGATTTCTCTGCCCGGGATTTATCGGTTTGTATTCATTGCATATGGTTGTCGCATTTCTTCGCTAATTGTACGAGTCTTATTTATTTTAATATAATTTTCAGCAAAACAGTCGCTGTACTATTTTGGTTTCCCTAGAACAGACTCCTTACTGTGAGCGGCAGAAATTTGATCCCCAAGATCCTCGTTGTACTAGGCTTATGTTATCCGGCAAAATGAAGAAGGTAATTATTGACCTTTGCTTTGTATGACTATTTTAATTAGGCGTGTTATTGTTAACAAAGATTTGAGACGTAATGAACTGTATGTCTGGACCGACATGTCGGACATGGTCTCTCACGACTAAGGTTCCGAACAATAAATTTGATTTTAAAAAACTATGTCTATGTGAGTTATTTATGTGTGCAGCTGTATTATAATTTGATATTTGTATTTTTGCAAAACAACTAACTTTATTATAATTAATTGTTATTAACTTTAATGGAATAATCTTTATCTATTAAGATAAGAATAAAAACTAGTTTCTTATAATATTATTGTATAATATAGATAATAAATAAATTTGATTTTAACACACAAATTTTATGACTATTCATGTTTCTCTCATGTAGTTTTTATTGTAATATCACATTAATTAAGTTTACCGAAATGTTAAATTCCGACACTGGCAATTTGTTATAATGCCAGAAAAAAATTGATTTCAATTTATTGAGGAATTTATTCCATTTTTAAATTCATTTAAGTATTTATTTCGTTTGTTTATAGGTGAAACCGGATACTCAAGAACATATATTTGCAAAAGCAGCTTTGTTTGAAAGACATCCAGATTTTGCTAATTATCCTGCTGGTAAATACTTATTTGTTTACAAATTCTTACTTAGCTATTAATGAATTTACAAAATCCTTAAACGAAAAACACACTCATTAATAATTAAACGATTCCAATTTTTCAGATCACGGTTGGTTTATAGCAAAATTGAAGATTGTGCAAATAGCTATGGTCGACTGGTTTGGTGGCGCGAAATATATTCCAGTTCATGATTATTTGGCATACAACTACACTGGGTTTGAAATGCTGAACCATCACGACAGGAAACTATCTATGAGCGAGTTGGCACGATCAGCCAACTAATTATCCAGGAATAGAACACTAGCGTTTTGTTTTTTCTTGTTTTTTAACACTAGATACGCCTTATTATAAATATATATTAACTTAATGAATATTTACTACAAAGGGTAAAATTGTGGTAGGTGGGAGTGCCTAGTTAACTTCTGCAAGTAGTACGCAAGATTCCCATGTGACTACAACTTACTGCTGATCTGTGAAATAAAGGGAGAGTGATTCTGCTGTGATTTCAATTTTGTAACTACACTCACGTTATCTGTATTTAATTGTAATTTCAAAAATACATAAACACAAAATTATATTTTTATAATTAGATAATAAGGTATAAATAAAAATAAAACTACATGTAAAGATATGTCTTTAATATATGGAAAGTAATTTTACAACCTTTATTTAGAATTATACAAATACTTCATAAAATAATAGCACCAACATCATATTTGGCAAAATCGATAACACATTTCTTGTCCTTACAAAATTTTAAAAGTAAAACTTGGATATTTAAATGGGGAATGTCTAATTATGATAGCTTAGTTTATTTTAGAAAAAAACTATTGAATAAATTTAGTTGACACACGCTTTGGGACAAGTTTATTTGCTTTAATAAACATTAATAATAATTTTATGGAAAAACAATTGAATTTAAAAAAAGCGAGGGGACAGTCAGATTGGTATGGTTGGTACAATACTTTTTTTTTAAAGATACAATGACGATTTTTTCTAGCATTCCCCATTGTCTATCGAAATACACCCAGTCACCGAAATCACTCACTAGAAAACAACTAACAATTATTTAGATTATATCAATTATAGGCAATACGCTCCCAGAATTTTAATTAATAAACTTGACCTAAATATATTACATAGGACTATTTTAAAGTAACTGAACACGTCCATTGCAATGAACACAAGAAGCGATAGGTTTAGAAATATTGCCACTGGTGTAAGCATGACTTACGAGCGCATTTACTGGAACTTCATTGACTCTTTTCACTTCCAATGGCGTCGCCATTATCTGAAAAGAGAGAAACTATACATTCCGTATTATGAAAGTATTTGTTGCATATAACAATTTCAATAAGAACTTTGATATTTGCAAATACACTATATTTTTGACTAAGGTAAAACAGCTTAAGTAAAATTGCAGTCTACCTAAAGAGTAGCCTAACTCAGCTATTCTCAAAGTGTGTTCCGTGGAACCCTAAGGCTAAAATACTGCAACAAATACCTACCAAAGGGAGATTATAAGTTTACATCTAAATGTTCCAATATGATTATTCATAAATACATATAAATTAGTTTTTTATAATTACATTAAGGCTTTTTCCTTCGCCAAAAGAGTTTGAGAACCGCTGGCCTAACTAAAGAAATTGAGTAAGCGTTGGACAAGTCAGACATGACACACTCTAGTTATGGCTGGCTGTACTACAACTACAGGAAAGTAAACTGATAATACAATTGTCTGCCGACCACCCTTAGTATATATATTCAATTATTCTTACATTTTCGACATGTTTCTCGCCATCTGTAGACATCGGCAGTTTATGCAAATGGCTTATATCCTGTTTAACACAATTGCTACTAATATTTTCAGATAATTTTAGATTTAACAATGATAAATCCAAAATATTTGTTGTCTGTGGTGTCGTCGTACTCAAATTTAGATTACCTATTGGTCTATTGTATAAGCTTTTACTTCCTGCAAATAATAATAACATGATTATTTATTGATGCATACTATCCATTGGAACATGTCATGTCTCATTCCTAACACAGTCAGAGCATTATGTATATGTTTTAGACACCTTTATACCAATAGAAAGCTACTTCACCTGAACATTGTGAAAGAGTAATATTTTCCAACCATTTATCATGTAGAGAAGATAGGTTTTTATAAGTATTTATCATCATATCACGGGCTCGACAACGTTCATCTAACATTTGTTTTACCGCCTGTTGTAATTCCTCTGTTCTTTGATTTAACACCTTCTTCCATGTAGCTAATTCTTCTACCATTAAACTGTAATAATAAATTATTCTATTAACCAGCGAGGTGTTTATTTATAGACGCATATTGTATATATTAGAACAATATTCTTCCAGTAATTCAAACATGAAGATTTACAATAATTTAATTTGATCAAACATGAAGATATTTTTTAGAAAGTTATAAATGTATTACAACTGAATCACGAATTGTATTTCTTTTAATAATTATATGCGTTTATGACGAGATAAAGTCTAAGTACATTCACCATTGGAGCTATAATACTTAATAATTAGCTTCAAAAATGATTGTTACAAGATTTGATTGAACCTAAATCAATGCATAAAAAAAATAAAAATTAAAAAACTATAAGGGAAAAAAGAAACTTACTACTTTAAGTTAAATAACCCATACTAATTATAAAGACATTTTCAATTTACTATCGCGTTTAGTTTTTCAATTAAGTTAAATCAAGTTAAAAATAACCCAAGACAACACTTTATACAGGATAGAGCACGGAAAATTCTCATATAGTTTTATTTTACCAGCCTTTTGAAATGTGGGAGGTTGCCGTGCCGCCACCCTATATAATCCACAGACATACCTGCTAGCTAAAAATTTACTTCTCCAAACTTCACATTGACCAGCCAACCATTCTGTTTGTTCCTAAAACGTTATTTATATTAAAGTGAAAGTGTTTGACAAAGGTATAATGCATGCATTTTCTCCAACTACTTAGTTCCTCAAGATACAGGCGTCTAATTGGCGATTGAGGTGTGATTCTTTTTTTAAAATAGCAGTTGCACTTGGTATATCAGGCTCACTACAAACATGTGTATAATATGTGTCTGTGTGTATATATATATATATATAATATACTATTTACATACAATAATAATTTCGTAATTGAGAATTCATGTAGGTATCTAATTTGTCAGTTACTCTCTAAAGTAATTCTACACTTTGCCACTAAAACTTATTGTAATTGAAGTAATAAATATATCAACCTGATGTGTGGATAAATGCTGTGCAGAGTTGAGCAGTGCATCAGCCAAATGTTTCTTATCTTCGTTTAAAGACTGCACCTGTGTCTCTAAATCTTCACCCATAGACGCTACCAACATTGTTTTTAACTCCTTATTTACCTACAACACATTACAATCTTTAATATTATATACCTCTGAAAACGTCAGATATTTATATTAAATATTATTTTTAATAATATGGGTTAAACGCTGTGTGTCTACTGAATGTGCATATACACTTAACTTGTGTATTTATTTATAGATAAAACATAATGTGTGTATTTTAAAACATTTATTTTTGATCATAATTAAGATATTGATTATGTTTCGACATAAAGTTCAATATATTTCTTAGTAATAACATTTATTATTATTATTAAATGGGAAATTATTCACATAATTGTCAGTTTAAAGAATTAAGTAATTAACCTTTATAATAACTGTTTCTAACCTCCTACACCTCCTTACTAACATAGCATTATTTTTGGCAAAACAAGATAATGAAACATTTGACAATAAGTAAATAAACAATAAGCATGTGTTAATAAATTGTATACCTGCGCTTGTTGTTTCAATTGTTCTTTCAAATCTTCATTTTCCTGCGTCATTGCTTCAATTTTATTCTTCAACTCCTCATTTTCTGCACAATTTGTGTTTTCATTCATGGACTTCTCGCTCGCAGATCTGAGTTTGGCTCTGGGTTTATATTCACTAATTTTTGTATCCATCTGTGACATTTGACTTATTAATGTATTAATATCCATGTTGTTTTTAGATTTTTTTGAACCTACACTCATTTTCTGAGGCACCATAGGCTTAACGGCAGCTGGATAAGGTTCATAAGGTACAAATTTTGGAGATTTTGCATATAATTGTGACTTTTTTCGTTCTTTTCTTATTATATTTGTAGGATATATCTGAATTAGTCTCCCTGGCAATGCATTCTTATTTGTTTGGTCCACATTTTTTCTGGCTTCAATGCTATCATGTGCTGATTCCATACCATCACCAGCTGTTCGAGCTTTAGGCATTTCTAGAAAGTTATAATTAATTTAGTTAAAAAGTAAACATTAACAATTAAATTCCCTCAGAGTAAACAAGCGTAAGTTAAAACGGAGGTCGCACCTGCAGCAGTGGAGTGCAATATAACGCATTGCAGGTATAACAGAAACTCGTCTATACTGCCAGTATGACGAGACGAGATTTAATCGGTTATTTAATAAACATTACTTTCTTCAACCCAACCACCCTGTTAGTGGATGATTCAATGTAAACACCAAAGAAAATATTACAAGTAATTGCTTTTATACATACTTGTGTCAAACGACGTTACACAATGCATTATTTGGTTTATTTATGAAGTTAATATTATAACTTTCCTATTAAATATTCCTAAGAACCGCCAACCTCCTTTCCCTAGTCAACCCCTTCCATAGATTACGCATTCCTCTTTCGCTTTGACTGTATCCACAGACAATTACACAGATAATTACAAGTTGAGCCAGACTATAAGTAAAATACAAAGTTTGTCTCTTTGTTTTCACTCGGTTATCTCTCTTTATGAAATTGGTTTACAAATAATAATAATAAATATCAATGTTAATATTAGACTTGGTTCAACCTAGTTGGAGTAGATATACTGCGTATTATCATCTATATTATATTGTCTGTGTTAAGCCGCGTCTCCTGCTCCTGTGTCTTCCAAACATTAGACAAAAACATCGAAACATTGGGGCGTGGCCTACACAATGTTTTTGCTTTCCGTCAACCACGGAAAACAAAAAACATTGTGTATGAATACAAAAATGTGTACGGCCACGCCCCAATGTTTCGATGTTTTTGTCTAATGTTTGGAAGACACAGGAGCAGGAGACGCGGCTTTATGTTATGTTATGGGAATGTCAGAAAGTACGAAGTGTGGTTCTCTATTAGCTTCGGCAATATTATTCTAATTAACTTACTTGATTTAACCTGCGACTACTAATTTCCAAAGAAAGCTTTCGGACATACCTGCACGTCTATCGTTTATGATGGAAGACAATAAAAGTGTGTTTTGTCGTTTTTGTGTAAAACCTGAACATTTCTCTGTAATAGATTTGGAAATGGATAATCAAAATTATGAAAACGTTTTGAAGCAACTTTGCAAACTATCATTAAAAATTGATTTTACATCACACTTGCCAAAAACAATTTGCACAGGATGTTTTGATTTATTAGCAAAAGCAAATACATTCATAGAACGGGTGCAACAATCGCAAATAATATTAAATCAAATATTTCTAAAAGTGGATTTCGAGCCACACATTAAAGTAGAATTTGTGACAAACGATTGTGAACAATGTGTAGATTATTTCGAACCAAATACAGCAGACATTGATATCAAAACATTGAAATGTGAGATTGCAGATGTTGAAAAGGACGTGGAGTGGAAAGAAGCCTTTGACAATATTCCAATAGTGAAAACACAAGATAATGTGAATGTTGCGGAATCAAAAGTAACATTTGAGAATATCCCTCTAGAAAATGCATGTGAAGAATCTAAAGACACATGCTACAATATTCCAATAGAACGTTCACAACAGTGTACAAGTGAAAGTGACACAGGATCTGATCAAGGCTTTGAGATCGTTTCTGATGAGGATTCACAAGATAATGAGAATTCATGGGACCTGTATGATTGGACTTGTAAATTTTGTATGAAAAAACTCAAAAACATAGGTGATCTGAGAAACCACAGCAAAGAAGTACATGGTGAATGTAATGCTTTTTATTGTGTGGATTGCGGGAGGAGTTATGCTAAGTTTAATGATTTCATATCTCACGTTTGTGGACACAGGATACATTTTAAGTAAGTAGTCGTTAAAAATAACAGTGACATGCTAGAGCAGTTATTTGCACTTTATCGCTTTTATAATAGACTGTGTTGTCACTGCTCTAAGCAGTAGTGCCAGTAATGAACTAATGACTAATATAATTTAATCTCAATTCCAGAAAATCCTGCCCTTACTGCGACATATTGGTGCCAAAAAATATGCATATAAAGAAACACACTTCAATACATATAATGCCACCAAATGCAGTATGCATAAGTTGTGGCGAAGTATACAAAAACCAAGAAGAATTAGCAATACACCAAGAGCAATATAATGCCTTAACATTAAAAAAACTTGAAGAGTACAAATTAAAATGTCCAATATGTCTAAAGCAGTTTAAAACAACAGCAGGTTGTTGGAGTCATAAACAAACTCATGATTTGAATCGGAAACGGAGTTACATTTGTGATGTGTGTGGAAAAGGCTATTATTTCAAAAATGCTTTGGCAGAACATGTTAAAAGACATAATGAAACAAAACCACATGAATGCAAAGTATGTTCGAAGTCATTTGTAAATATACATGCACTCCGGTCTCATTTTTCTATACACACTGGTATGAAACCATTCACATGTGAGCAGTGTGGTCGAAATTTTCGTCTTAAAAATCAATTAAAAAGACATTCAATAATTCACACAGACCAAATGCCATTCAAATGTGATGTTTGCGGCAAGGGGTTCAGGTTCAAATCATCTTTAAATATCCATGAAAGGCAACACACTGGTGTTAAGCCATATTCTTGCAAAGATTGTGCCAAGGTTTTCACCAATGGGTCTAATTATGGCAAACATATGAAAAGGAAGCATAAAATGAAAGTAATTAAGAAATTTGTTAAAATAATCAAGAATAATACTGAACAAGAGGAAAATTATATTCTGGCATCTTTCTCAAGTAAAAACGAAAAACAGAAGATCTTAAATAGTTGAGAAAAATGATGAGATCATTAAACATTACTTAGCATAGTTCTCAACTGAAGTACTTTTTGGAATCATCAAGAAAGTATTTCCTATATAAACAGTTCTGTTGTATGAAGGTGATACTTTACTTAATCCAAGTATACAGTTTTGTGCGCTAATTGAGTTAGCTGTTTTTTTGATGACATTCTGCTATCATAGTTGATAGTTTGTTTTAATACTATGCATCTTCTTTTGCTGTTTTTGCTAAATTGACTAAATATGATTCACCATTCTTTGGATTCCTGCTACTTCATGGATGAATTGATCAGATTATTTGAATTACCATCAAAAAAATTTACACAGGGATGGTACTTATACAAATGCATAGTTTAAGACATGATGCTGATTCTTAAAATTCACAATAAAAGATAAGATAAAAGAACTAGAGCCTATACCAGAGGGCTACCAATTTACAGTTTTGCTATTATTAATTACAATAAGATTTTATGAAACTGTTTCTTTCCAAGTAAGTATAATTTATTTTGTGTAATTGCAATAAAAAACTTTTGGGTAAAAATAATGGTGCCTCAGTTCAGAACAAAATCAGTTACTCTGTAGCATATTATCTAGATCATATTTTTTATTATTCAGTAGCCTGGTTACATTTCATCTAATGTTAAGCTGGAGTGCGATCCATTAGCAAAAACAACTACTATCATGGAGTAAATCTACACTACCTCCAAAATTGTTCTGAAACGGAAAACAATCACTTCCCAGATGTTATGCTTAAAAGTAGTGCTACTATCACAGTAGGCCAGGCTGAAATTAATGAATGAACATACGATTTCTTATTTCAGTAAATAATCAATATACACTCAATCTTTTTTAGGTCATTGCAGATCCTAATATGAATGGAAACATTGAGCATTGTGGCAAGATGACCTGGAAGTTCACCTAATAGATATTAGTTGGTGATGGAAAATGAACATGCACCGCTTCAATGTCGTCAACACGTGTTATATTGACCCCAACAGAAAATATAGCAGAAATAAAAATTATTGTTAGAATATGTTGTAGAAAATTATTTAGACCCAGACACACCGAGAATGCTAATACTAATAAGACGGTTATATTTGGTGAAATTTATTTATGCTAAATAGAAATAAAATACAATGTTGATAATAATCTATTTTATTCATTCAGGACCCCAGGATTTACTAAACATGAAAATGTAAAAAATTTTTTCTAAATCGTGGCATTTTTTTTTAATAAGACAAGTTCGTAACGGGCTATGACGGCCGCTGCCGCGGC
Source organism: Tineola bisselliella (assembly GCA_028551675.1). NCBI lineage: Eukaryota > Metazoa > Arthropoda > Insecta > Lepidoptera > Tineidae > Tineola > Tineola bisselliella. The sequence continues at coordinate 29,387 of JAPWLS010000780.1, read as the reverse complement.
CGTCTACTAATATAGACCTAACCTTTTCGTTATTCGTACAGTTTTGGGGTCCTCAACCTCAACTAAAGCCAAGCCATTTTTAAATACAGAAGCTAATTGATACATCGTACTATATTGATCATATTATGAATATGAACATCCCTTTAAGCGATATCTAAGCGGAGTATCCGGCCTCACGCGCGGTGAGGCGAGTTATTGATTTTTAGTAACTTTGACAGTTGACACTGGCGAATTGACATGATATCCAAACGTTTCATTAAAAATATTTTTATGATGATGGAAGATAATAAAAGTGTGTTTTGTCGTTTTTGTGTAAAACCTGAACATTTCTCTGTAATAGATTTGGAAATGGATAATCAAAATTATGAAAACGTTTCGAAGCAACTTTGCAAACTATCATTAAAAATTGATTTTACATCACACTTGCCAAAAACAATTTGCACAGGATGTTTTGATTTATTAGCAAAAGCAAATACATTCATAGAACGGGTGCAACAATCGCAAATAATATTAAACCAAATATTTCTAAAAGTGGATTTCGAGCCACACATTAAAACAGAATTTGTGACAAACGATTGTGAACAATTTGTAAATTATTTTGAATCAAATACAGCAGACATTGATATCAAAACATTGAAATGTGAGATTGCAGATGTTGAAAAGGACGTGGAGTGGAAAGAAGCCTTTGACAATATTCCAATAGTGAAAACACAAGATAATGTGAATGTTGCGGAATCAAAAGTAACATTTGAGAATATCCCTATAGAAAATGCATGTGAAAGGGGTGAAGAATCTAAAGACACAGGAGATCAAGATTTTGAGATTATTTCAGATGAGGATACACAAGATAATGAGAATTCATGGGACCTGTATGATTGGACTTGTAAATTTTGTATGAAAAAACTCAAAAACGTAGGTGAGCTGAGAAACCACAGCAAAGAAGTACATGGCGAATGTAATGCTTTTTATTGTGTGGATTGCGGGAGGAGTTATGCTAAGTTTAATGATTTCATATCTCACGTTTGTGGACACAGGATACATTTTAAGTAAGTAGTTGTTAAAAATAATATTACTGACAGTGATTTGCACTTTATCACTTTTATAATGGACTGTGTTGTCACTGCTCTAAGCAGTAGTGCCAGTAATAAACTAATGACTAATGTAATTTAATCTCAATTCCAGAAAATCTTGCCCTTACTGCGACATATTGGTGCCAAAAAATATGCATATAAAGAAACACACATCAATACATATAATGCCACCAAATGCAGTATGCATAAGTTGTGGCGAAGTGTACCAAAACCAAGAAGAATTAGCAATACATCAAGAGCAATACAATGCCTTAACATTAAAAAAAGTTATAAAGTACCGATTAAAATGCCAAATATGTCTAAAGCAGTTTAAAACGACAGCAGGTTGTTTGAATCATAGACAGACTCATGATTTGAATCGGAAGCGAAAGTATGTTTGTGACATATGTGGAAAGAGTTATTATTTCAAAGATAATTTAGTACAACATCTTAATCTTCATAATGGAACAAAGCCATACGAGTGTAAAGTATGTTCTAAGACGTTTGTAAATATACATGCACTACGGTCTCATGTTAGTATACACACTGGCGTGAAACCATTCACATGTGAACAATGTGGTCGTAGCTTTCGCCTTAAAAGAAACCTGAAAGATCATCTAATAGTTCACACGAAACAAATGCCGTTCAAATGTGATGTTTGCAGCAAGGAATTTAAGTTCCGTTCTGTTTTGAAAGTCCATGAGAGACAACATACAGGTGTTAAAACCTTATTCATGCAAAGATTGTGCCAAGGTCTTCACAAATGCTTCTAATTATAGTAAACATATTAAAAGAAAGCACGAAAAGAAAATTGTTAAAATAGCAAAGATGAAAATAAAACAAGAGAAAAATAATGTGCTGACACTTTTACCAAGCAAAAAAAAAAACTTAATTGATAATAGACATAATTGAGTATCCTGTGCAAAAAATCCAGCTCCTTTCCTTTTGGCTTCACGAGAGGTAGCACACAGGCATCAAAAACATTCTTACGATGATCGTACAAGGTCTTTACAGAATGGGACAACCATAATAAGCACACAAGTAGAAAGCATAAAGCCAAAGTTACGAAGCCTATAACGATGACATTATACAATGGAAAAATGACATTATGAAGCCCATGAAAGAACAAAAAAAACCTGATATTAAAAATTTTGGAAAGTGGCCCCAATTTTTCATTTATGGTCATTAAACTAAGTTACTAAAGAAATACCATATATATATTTTAAAAGATTATTTTATTATTTCTAGCACATTATAATGGTAGAAAAATCTATCAACACAATTATTAATCCTCAAACTATCCTTTTAACGTACTCTCCAGTTCTCCAGATGCTTGAATCTCTTTAATAATATCTAATCCGCCAATCAGTTCTCCATTCACATACAGCTGTGGGTAAGTCGGCCAGTCTGAATATTCCTTCAAGCCTTGACGAACTTCCTCATCAGTTAATATATCAAATGTATCATATTCAATCCTGCAAACAATAATTTGAACACAAGAAGTACATTAACTTTATATAAGATATAAACTAATTCCTTTTTTAAAAAGTTAAGAATACACATTGGCTTCTATATCTAACTATAGCAACTAAATACTGAAATAATAAAGCATAATTTAAAAGAAAGATGAAAAAGACTGAGTGAAAAATTGTTTTCTTACCCGGTTCCATTTAAAATTTGTATTAAGGTTTTGCTAAAGCCACACCTTGGTGTTACCCTATCACCTTTCATGAACACCATAACTTTATGCCTGTTAATTAACTGTTTGAGTCTTGCTTCTAATGGTAGCTCTGAATTTGAAGCTGACAATCCTTTGTTTGAATTATGGGACTTCACTATTGAACTAATTTTTGCAACATCAGCACCATCCACTCTGTCTACTTGATTACCATCTTTGTATAAAACTACAGTAGGCACTGAGCTAACCTGGTTTAGAAACAACAATAATAATAAAATCTTGACACCAAACCTTGTATGTTTGAGGTCACGGAACACACAAACTTATATAATAATGGTGATAAATGATACAAACATTATCAACCAGGTTCCATAACTATGTAAGAGACTGGTATATTAACCATTACTTCATAAATATTATCTAACATTTCAGATAATATTAGAATAATCTATTTTATAACCGAAAAAAAATTATACCTTATATTTCAAAGATACATCTGAAAGTTTTTCTGCATCACAAGTATAAAATTTAGTTTGGCCTGACGAAAAATCCGGTAGTTTCGCTAATTCGCTAAGCACATCAGTCACTTGCTGACACTGAGCAGCCCAATCTGTTGCAAAATGTACAACAGACAGATTTTGGGACCTGAGAAAAGTAGTTATCAATATTTTTTTTAATGACCTTAAAAACTTTAAATGTTTAAAGCAGTATAATAGAAAATCACTAATTTTTTTAAAAAATAGTTTGGTAATAATTAAATATTTGTTAACTTACTTTAAGATGTTATTGAAACCCTCTGGTGTTTCAATTTTTGTGACAGACATTTTTAGAGGTTAAATGTGTTTTACTTTCCCTCAACCGCAATAAAAATTGGAGTTCATAAATTTAAGTATTATAATAATATTAACACATAATGTTATTAGTAGTTTTGATACACCTTATTTCAGTAAATTAAATAAACACGAACCCAAGCTGCTACAGTTAAACAGATCTTCCGACTGACAGATGGATCGACTTTTCCAGAGACTCTTTTAACCACAGACATGAAAATGATAAAGCTATGTTTTATAAATTTGGCGGCCCGACCATCTGGACATGGAGTTGTCTTAATTATGTAAATGAATAAAATAATAATGAGACCTAAAGACAAATAGTAAAACGCGTTCTAGTTTTACAAATAAAAGTACTTTATTAAAGTTAATTTTGCACGATTATACACTGGCAAATTGTTATAATGCCATAACAAAAAAAAAAGAAGTGGGAGGAATCTGTCGTTTGCAAATAATTTTGTTAATTTGTGAATCAAAATTAGTGCATGCAATGATAATTTTGCTTTAAACGTCTTCATAATTGTGAAAATAGTTATTATTGTTAATTTTTTATAAAAACTTTGAAACAAAACAATGGCAACCGCAACCGCTTCCGCTGGGCCTAAGTCTGAAACCCAACAAATTGATATATCGCAGTTAAGTCTGCCACAACTTAATTCATTAAAGCAGCAGTTCGAACAGGTAAATTTAATTATTTGGACTAAGTACACCATTTAGGTTTATAACCTGAAATCGGCGTTAGTCTTTTGTCTATATTGGTTTGACCACCTGCTGTTAATTATATCTATTCATAAATCATTAATATAGTAATGAGTAATTCAACTTTAAAACTTGATGTTGAAATATGATAAAATGTATTATTGTATACGAACTTTTTGCAGGATATTAACGTTTTCCAAGAATTATGGCAAGCACTAAAGGTTGCTCATGGTAAATTTATTGAATCTGCTGAAGCTATGGAAAAATTGCAACCTGGGAAAGATATTCTAGTGCCATTGACTGGATCAATGTATATTCCAGGATTTGTTCCTGACACTGACAAAGTTCTTATAGACATCGGTGCTGGATATTATGCACAAAAAGTATGCCATTTATTCTAATAGATTACCTATTCTAACTCATTGTTCATATTTACTATCTCATATTAGAAGTGTTTTGTGAAACAAACTTACGAAAGCAAACAAACAAAATAAACTTTTTGAAGTAATATTGGTGGGTAGAATAGATGTATGGCGGCTGGTTTTTGCTCTAGGAGGGAGCAAATCATTCAAATTGATTATTATTTTTATTAATTATTTCTATTTACTTAAAGATCTAAATATTTGGTGTTACATACCGTTTAATAGCACAGTCTAGTGTGGGCCACCGTGCTTTAATTGAATATGCTACTAATAATTAATGTACACTGCAGTGTCAATCATTCAAAATATAACATCATATTGAAGGCACATTGCCAGTTCAATTTCATTCAATAATTTTTTTAAAGATAATTTCAGATTTCTTTACTAGTTACTTTAAATTAAATAATGGAATTTTTGCTACAACTGCCTATGACAATATGCATTTCATTTGATTTTTGATTTCATTCCAAGTGATTTTTCTCATACTCATGCACATCCACAAACACATACAGACAATAATCTACTTACTTTATATACATACACAATATCTTGGCACCAAACTGGTTTATATTAAAAATAATTGTGAGTAAAATCTGCTAGATGTCACTGTTGTCAACATGTCACATTCATTTAATCAAAACACACACAAATAATACTAAAATTGTAAGCAATAAATGTACCAAGAATATGTCATGTTTTTCCAATGTTCATCCAAAACTAATGTCTATACTTGATAATATCAGATTTACAGAATGTTAATAAATATTAAAATATTTTATTCACTAGAAATCAAACCTGAGACCATATAGCAAGCAAACTAGCAACCACACCACTGTGCCTCTGAACCAATTATTTACCCCAAAATTTACATAAGCAGTTATTTATATTATGTTCTTTAGTTTATTATATCTGTATAAGTTAAAATAGAGATTTTAATCTAAAATAATCGTTTGTTATTTCCAGACTATCACAGAAGCCAAGGATTATTTTAAAAGGAAGATTGCATATGTAACAGAACAAATGGATCATATTCAGGCCTTAGGCACCGAGAAAGCTAAAGTTCGAGATGCTGTCATGATGACGATGGACATGAAAGTTCAAGCTGCTGCGATGGCACAGAAACCTTCATCTTCTTAATTAAGTTCGGCATTAGTATTACATATGGATATACTGACAATATGAAATAAACTAGGGCTCCATACCTTAATTAGCTTGCACAATATTGATCTACATGATGCTGCAGTGTTCATTTAAGAAAAAATTAAGCAACTTACTATTGTGATTAAGTTTGATCTTAAAAGCTGTTCTTTTTCTGTTGTTTATAGAGACAATAACAGTCTTAATTACATGATCTAAATTATGTAGAATCAAATATCACTAACAAGTGTAGGGTTTTGAGTTAAGGTTGAATTGAATACTCGACATTAAATTGACAGAATTTCGAAAACCATTTTTATTATTTAGGGTTCATTAGAAAGAATATCTGTTGTCGTATATGGTGTCTTAAATAATATCTGATAACCCCTCAAGAGTCGAGAGGGAACTACTGCCAATGTCGTCTGGAACACTTAATGTTTTCTGTAATGAACCTATTAGAACCTATACAGGTGTTGATATCGGCATGGTTATGGAAAAAAACCTCTGTTTTGTATGGTTACATTTAAAGTGACCATTATCAAATGCATTGGACGCTTAATTCCAGTGACTATATGGATAGAGTCTATATGGCTGTCATTGCAGGGTAATACATGGTCATGCCTTTTGGTTTTCAATGATTTTCTTTCAGAAATTGTCTAAATCATGAAATATCCATATGTAGCGTATTTATTAAAGCTTTTAGTCGGTTTTTGCTTAAAATTGCGTTTAGATTATATTATTTACGCTTAGTTCGGCTAAAATTTTATTGGATTTAGTTGCCTTGCTTATTTTTTTGTGCCTATTGATGTGTTGAATAAGAACTTTCTAATTACTGTGGGTAGGCAGAGGTACTATCCAAATATATTGAGGTTCATTATTTGATATGTTTTATCTTCAAATCGTCTGATTGCTCATCTTTATGTCTATAGTTCTTAGGTTTTTAAAGAAATAAATTGTAATTTATTAATTGTTTAATACACTACATAATCATTAAATGAGTTGTTTTTTTTTTAAGAAATGAAATCCAGTGTAATGTGACACCAAATGATTTATTTTTGAATAGGCCAAAATGATAGCGCAGTTATTTACAATGTCTTGACTTATAATTTATTCGTTATATCTATAACTTCTTATAGTCACAAAATAATATCAACTAAATAAGGCAACGACTATCCTTAATTAAATAATAATTACTATTAGAAAGTTATAAATCAAATTTAATTTATCTAAATATTTCATGAACACGTGAAAAGGTGTCTGCATACAATTGGATATTATTTTTAAATATTAAGAAATTTACATTATTTTACCATTTAATTACATATTACATACAAAATATAATACAGTTATAGACATTTTAAGCAGAGTAGATCAATGTATGTAGTAAGATGATATTAACATCTTATTCAGTTTTAAAGTTCAACAAAACATAGGTTAGCATTTTCATTGGGTCTCTGATTTTTATTTTATGTAAAAAATTGATCAATATTTACAATAATAATTAGAAATGTTTAAAATAGTCGAATACGATCCTTCGCCTATGGCGCGGTTTGTATACCTGTTTTATAACAATACCTTAACCCTTCATATATGTACATGCATATTCGAAACAATTACACGAATAAATCGTCCGCCTGATCGGCGAAATCCTTATCTCAAATGGTGTAGTATTCCGGCGCGAAATCGTTAGCCAAGTTGCTCAGGAAATGGAAGTCAGACGAAGAGTTCGAGTTGTCATTGTTAGGCGGGGCATGCGTTGCTTCATAGAACTGCTGGAAGGAGCTGTACCCATCCGTGCATTCTGCCGCATTTCCAGTGTATGCTTCTGTCGTGGAGTTCCCGGCGCTCGCGGTGTAGTTGGCTTGTTGGGTGCTATAAGCTCCAGTGCTGTCATAATAGGCGTTCTTAACATATTCGTTCCCGTGGTTGGTTTTCTGACCTTCGCCTGTGTAGTAGCTATGAGCATGGTCGTGTTGGGCCCCATCATGGTAATGGTAACCGTAGTGATTGTTTGGATAATTCACGTGCTCCGTGGGATATCCTTGAGATTGATCATAGCCAGGGTGACCGTAAGCCACTTGGTCCTTGTTGTAGCCGGCATACCCGTAGCCTTGGTACATTTCATGCGGATATGCTTGTCGTCCGCCGATACCATTAACTGATCGCGATGCTGGAGAATTTTCTTGTGTTCTAGTCTGTGGTTGGCTCCGATACGCATGCTGTTCAGTACCCTGTAAAGCATATCCATCGTATCCTCTATTACCTTGTGGATACTGTGCGAGTTTTCCTATAAATTGTTTTGAGTCGACGCGAAAATCCGGATGTGGTATAAATTGTCCCGGGGCGTTCCCTCGTACTCCATAAGGGGGCATCGAGTTAGTGAGTGATTGGGGATGTGTCGCTCCTGCTGGTCCGTTAGGAGGCGATGGTCGCGGGTAATGACCCAAAGGACTCTGGTGTAGACTCGAAGGAGTACCCGGCGTCGAAGATGGTGTCAGGCTAACTGACGAATACTTAGCACCATCGGGAAGGCCGGGAGCAATTGCCAGTGCATCTTTTGAAGATGAAGGAGACACCTTACAACCCGCAGCGTCAAGGGAAGGCGATCTTTTTCGTGCTTCTTGTTTTATTCTTTTAGCAAGGTGACGTGGTGCTGTGACACTTGTGATAGAAGTCGGATGGGCATCGCGAGAGTCGTCTTCTGCTAATTTGTCTAATGATGAAGACGAGGCCACGCTTGAGGCCCCGTCGCTTGCAAAACTGTTGTTATTTGTTGCACTTGGTGTATTGTTATTTCGTGTACGCGATGTCAGTTCTGGAAGGTCTTCGGTCGGAGAGCATAATGCTCCAGGGGGTAATTCGCAACCTTGACAACTTTTCTTTCCAGATAAGGGACCATCGTCGTCTAAGAATTTATCAAGGCCAGTCTTTGAACTCTTGCCGCCTTCAGAGGTTGTAGAGTCTTTGTCATCGCCGTCTTCACTTTTGCTTAATGTCTGCCTTTTGTGTTTCATTCGTCTATTTTGGAACCACACCTTGACCTGAAAAAACATATTATTATGTTAAAGTGCTTATCGTAAGTATGACGATGCATGCATATACCTAATAATAATCAGAACTAGGTCTTTCATATTTAAAAAAGAAGTTACCTGTCTTTCGGTGAGGTCTAGAGATGCGGCGATTTCTATACGTCTTGGTCGACATAAGTATTTGTTGAAATGGAATTCTTTCTCTAACTCTAGGAGTTGCGTGTTCGTGTACGCCGTGCGGAGTCGTCTCGGTAAGCCATTTTCTGTAAATTTTAATTAAATAAGTTTAGTTATACCTATATAGCTTTTAATAATAAATTATCTACATAGCATGCCTGAGATATTATTATAACTTTCATTCTGTTGGGTAGTTGGGGTAAGCTTTAATGTAATAACTTGATCGCATGTCAGAGTACCGCCCTTGACGCCATTGTGTCGAAGCAAAGCGTTCTTTTTATTTTACCAGAAAATACGAATTGGAATTCGGAATTCAAATTACAAAAGGGCGGGGTACGATGGGGTCATGTTCGCGTGGTTCTAGAACGAGACGGTTGATTGACGTGTGTTCGTCACTATTGCATGCTTCTGATTGGTCAGGGGCAGCTGTCAATCAACATTGTGGCCCCTGGTTCCGCATGAGAAGAAAGCCGCCCGAGGGGTTCTCTTTGTAGCCACTGAAGTAGTAGCAGTTCTAATTTAAATAAAGTGATTGTATTAAAAAAATGTAAATATTGTATAATAGTTGTTTTTTATTAAATACAAATAGATTTATGGAATCGTAATAAAATATCAAAATTGTGCACAACACTGGACCATGTTAGATACTCAAAGATGCAAGTTAGTAAGTTTTTGCCTCATATATTACAGATGATTATGCGGTCTCGAGAGGCGGTCGCATAATCTGACCATTATCGCGATGTCCTTCCGTCCCACTGAACATGTGCTGCTAAACTTTCTGTAGCGTGACCAAATGTTCGATTCTGTTGTGAACATATAATATTATACTTGCAGGCAAATAAATTCAATATAAAGCTAATACTTCTTATTCTGACGCTTTATGATCATTAACTAGTATTTGAACATGATATTTGACAGCCGACAACGTACCTATGATTGAGCTTAAAAGAAGTCCTGACTATTTCTATGTAATCTACGGAGATATGGGTCGCAACCTATCTGACAACCAAATCAGTTCATCTGTTTTGATTAAAAACTATCAAAGTAAAAGAAAAATATTTGAACGAAATATTTCCATAATAGAAAACCCTTTTGTTCATGTGAAATTGTAAACACAGGTTAGGGTTGAAGATTTACTGCGGTTTAGGGTCACTACATCGGTCAAGCCAAAAGTCGAGCGATGTCCTCACTCGGGTCCGTACAACCCTTTAATGTGCTAATCTATACTGAACATTGAATATATTAATATTTGTATTATTTAAATAAAAACTTTTTAAAAAAATTATTTTAATTAAATATATTAAAAAGTTTATAATTTTTGCTCCTTAATATTCTGCGTCTTATTGTCATATGTAAAAATCAAAAATAAACTTAAAATGTTTTCGAGAAGCAATTGAAGTTGTATTAAAACAATTTAGATTGATTTATCGTATGTTATAAGTAACCCTTGAGGAGTAAAACAATTTGCGAATGTGTGTTGGGATCCCTCCTAGTAAGTTTAAATAATTAATCAAGAAGGTAAAGGATTAATGCGGTGGCCAGTTGGCGGTTGATCCCATTAGAGATGGCTCGATACCCCTTCGACTAACTGCCTGCGGTTGCATTTGTTTTATTTGGACTGTGACTAGGGATATTAAAAGTCTATGTATAGGTTTCAAAAAGAATAGTTAGGTCAAAGATGGGCAGAAGCGGATGTCAAATTTGAGCTTAGTATAGGTCTTAGTGTATGTGTTATGTGTAAAGATGTTAATTAATGTATTACATGATTTAATGATTTTTTTAAAAAACTTTGCGACTTACTATCGTATCGTATATAGACCTCTCGTGACCATAATAGCTGTAATGTTTTTGGAACGTTGTCAGATGAAAACAAATGAGAAAGTATACAGCATATAGTTTTTAGTGTGTTGTGACTGGGTTGTGACCAGTAAACTACAATTTTTTCACTTTATTAACAAGAATCAATTATATTTTGTATACAGCTGAGTCATAAGCTTGTCTAATTTTTCTCGGAAAGCCCTGAATGTAATCTGCACTTTTCTGAGAATGATATTATAAAGTAATATATATTTAAAATGGCTAGAAGCAGGTTATTAGGGAGAGTTGTAAGAACGCGTAGATCACGATCTGGCACAAACACTATGCGCAAAGTAATGACTCGAGCCACACACGAGAACCAACGTGATGAAGTACCAAACATTTATTTAGAATGTTGCCGACCTGCAACAGAAAAGTTATGGAAGGGAGGGAGGTTTCTTTCGCAAAGAAATATTACGTTATGAGGTGTGAAAGGCATAAATGTAAAAATTCAATATTTCAAACATGAAAAGAGTAAATTTTTCCGCAATTTCTTGTGCAACAATGTCGTTTCTGAGAGCGTAAAAGTGATATGAGAGATTACATTTTTTTATATGTTTAGCAATTTTGTCTTTTGCAAGGAAATATTATTTGTAAATGCGTGAATTTAACTCATTATTTATACATATTACTTTATCTTTTTAAGTTCTGCATAAATAATTGTAAAATATCTCAGTTAACAATTTAATAAAACTTCTTCAATTAAGATGATAACAGGATTCTCTGTGGCATTTAAAACAGCTCTTTAACAATCGATCATTGCGTTGTAACAATTGTATTTTTCCGATTAAGCTGCTTCGTGGGCCTATTTGACATTGTCGCATCAATTATAAGCGTGGATTACGGTAGACAGATCTAAGACGGTTCAATTTCCCAAGAAGAGGGGTGGTTTACGCGAGGGTTTTCCATCAGGAAGTGGTACACTCGATCCGCTTATCAGACTTAAATGAGGGCTTGTATAGATAACATAAACATATTAGTAGATATAGGTAGGTACACGTTGAAACGTTGGTGGTGGTGCTACATCTAGTTAGGGTGGTTTTCATCGTTTTTTTCTTTAAAATAAGTCAAATGAGCAGCCACATATCGACAGATACGTGATACAATAATTAATGCAATTTTAAAAAGAAAACAAAGCAATAATAAAACACGTGAACCGTGAACAAATGACACACATAAATCTTATCGAAGATCTGAAATAATGCCAATGCATTAAAAGAAGCTTTAAATTCTTCGGTCGAATTTAATTGCCCTTGAAAGGGGACAAAAAAATAAACGCTACGGGGATATAAATAACGGTGCACTTTTCATAATCGCAATTGTCGCCGGGAGAATATTTAGTGCGTAGTAAAGTCGTCTCGATCAAGAGGGTTGGAGGGGCAGAAAGGTCAATTATGCACAATTTTGCTAGAGATTCAGTTGCATCTTATATAAGACTTAATAATTGTTAATTACATTTCATATTAAGTTAATAAATATTAAAAGAAATACCATATATTGGTAAAATAGAAAAAAACTTATAAGAAATTAAAAACGCAAGTAAAAATTTATAAATTCTAATTCGTATTTCGCGAAGGGGAAAAACCGTTTAAAACAAAGAAAACCATTCACAGACAGCTAAAAACCACGAAGAAGTAAGGGAAGGCATGCCGGTAGGGAATAAATTTTATTTATCAAATAAAAAGGATGGTGCGGTCGTATTTTACAACGGGGACATTATCACGTCTTTTAATTATTATCCTACCGATATTTTATGCAAGATCGACCGAATTCTTTTGTTTTTTTTTTTTTAAATACTTCTATAGAAATTTAATTTATAAAAAAAACGATGATCAGTTACGATGTTTTTACGTTTAAGAATTGTTATTTTTTCAAAAAGGCGTTATAACAAATACTATGTTTATAAACCTGTGAAATGTTGTGTTGTGGGTGCTGGTAGGTACCTCAGTTAGCAAACGCCACGCTGTGGAAAGGAAATGAAGGAAAAAAGCTCCGGAAGCTGTGGAACCCCTAACCACCTACCACCTCATGCACCCCCTCTGGTTGTGGCCTTTTAAATGGAAATTTATTGTTAAACACTTCGCCAATGCTGTCCGAAGTAGAAAATTTTGCCTTGTTCGAAAGCTTTGTTTTCTTATAACAATAACAGTCTTTTGTTTGTTTATAAGTACATATTTTTATTCATTATTAGTTATGTGTGTGTTTTTTATATTTAAAAAAGCAATAATTTTAAAAACAAAACTTCGAATCTTTTTATTTTTGTCTCTACATTTACATAAAAGAGTAACCCTTTATCTCAACTTTCGACTTGTTTCGAGACTGAGGGAAGTAAACTTGCCTACTCAAAAGTCAGAACGTTTTGCGACTTCATAAAATTCACTGTACTCAAAAAAGCTGGTGGCTTTCCCCAATTGAAAAGAGCGCGGAGGGCGAAACCAGATAGGGCACTTACTTTAAAAGTTAAAGCTAATTGCCCTTAAGACATATTTTTAATTTCATTGCCCATTCCTCCTTCTTAGTGTTTGTTGGAGTTCACTAAACTGGCGTCGTGTTTGGAAGGGTAACTCGGTAATTTGCTATTTTTATGAGATAATGATTCAAATTTTAAATGTCAAACATTTTATTATTCGAACTAATTTTGTGTACTTAATTTTCTATTGAAGTTGAAATTGTGAATATAATTTAGTAAAATAGCCAATAAAAGTGTCCACATTTTAAAATCAGACTTTTACGATTAAACAGATGGGAACACGAGAATTTACTACTCCATCACGTTTGGCCTGACTCATGAACGCTGTTCGAATACTCAGTTATTCTATTTTAAGTTAAAATCTACGGATCCAGCAATTGTATAACTCGTACTTAAGGTTTGAAACCTATTAGGTACCTACCTATATATTTAATTTGGTGTAGTTTGAATGCTAGGGAATATTTTTCTTAAATGATACCCTATATTCTGGAGTTTCATAAATGCGTTTGGGGTTAGAAAAATCTGCCGATATAACTGGTGATGATTTAAAAAATAGTATTAAGTGTTTAAGTCCTGTCAAAATTCTCATTTCGCGGGGAATTGCGCTAGTTTATTAATATACTAAACTAACTTTAACTATTTGTATACAATATTCAAACAAAAAATATCTTACAAATGATACAATGCAGACGTCTAGTTAAAAAGAAAAAAAGTACATATTTAGACGGCTAATGCTTGTGTCTTTTGTTCTCATACCGAGGCCGAGGAATGATCCCACGGAGCATACAGTAGCCGATGGTAGCGGTCTTTCTATAGAAAAGCCGTCGACATGCCGCCGCGGTACCGCTTCCTTAATTCTATTCACTCAATCTGTCATTTCATTTTCATAAATGAATCATTCGTCATTTGAATTCGGGCCCGCGATTGTCCATTTTTTCTCGACGCTCGCTCGTGCGCTGTCCGCTGTCTCCATGGGGGTCGCTAGTTTGACTAATGATGAATTAATGGTTTTTCTTAAAGGATAGTTTAGTAAAAATCCACTAACTATTTCTATTTACAAACAAAATAATATTATCGAATAATAATTTGTGTTTAAATACGAGTATTAATAAGTAATTTATTTGGAGCGGATATGCGTGTGTTCTAAAATAATATTATTTGTAAAAGAATTTGTTGGACAAACATAGATTGGCTGAACTAAAAGTGAAATAGGAGTGAACTGTCAATAGATGTTGCTGACAGCTCTGATGAATGAGTGCGACGGATATCTGCGCCCGCGCAGCCCCCGTCATTAGCTTCATTCACGTTCACAACAGTTCAAGATTGAAAAAAGGAGCAATGAGAATTTCTGAAGCAGCAAAAGGAGTTAATCATTCGTCTTAGTAGTTATTTTATCTCATTTTGGGCTTGAACATTTGAGTTTCTTTATATTTTGACTTGAATTATTCTACAATACTTAGACTAAACGTTGAAAAATTCGATTATATTTCGAGCTTGATCTTAATTAAGTGCATGAGAGGAGACAACTACTAGGCATTACAAAGAAATCTACGTTATACCCGGCTACTCCCAAGTTAATCACAAAGCGCGACGTGGTTACTTTACTCTGCTTTATTCACCATTGTAAATGATGGAGTTGCTTCAGGACGGTAGACCAGTGTAATAACCATCACGGACCCGTGTACTACACTTATTAATAGGATTAGAGGAACGTGGTCGGACTGTTTCAAAAATACAAAGTCTATTGCTCTATTTTTATGATGTCGTTTGTTCTCTTGTATAAGTGTCGATTGACGTTTGTGCCTGTCACTAGATGGTTATTCTAACTATACAATGTGTTATATGAACTTTTACGACCTTTCATTGCTTAAAAATAGTTCTGTTTTTGATACATTTTTTAGATAAATATCTAAAGTTAAACTTACAAAGGACTCGACATAATCTATACTAATATTATAAAGAGGAAAGATTTGTATTTGTGCATGTGTATATTTGTAACGAATTGGCTCAAAAACTACTGGACTGATTTCAAAAATTCTTTCATCATTTGAATGATACATTATCACTAATCAATATAGGCTATATAAATTACAGGAAAAATAATAAGGATCCTTACTAAAATTACAATATCGTAACCCAAGGTTGCCAAAAATTGCCACAAAATGTCTTTCATCGCATGTGCTGCGAAAACTATTGATGATAGAACAAAAGAATGTTCTACAATATTAAAGAACATATCAATATCTACAAAAAATGTCGCGATAGTATATGTCTAACTATTGTATACTATATAAAACCGCGTGACGTACAAAGATGAAATTTGGCAGGGAGGTAGTTTATAGTTAGTAGACGTCCGCTAAGAACTGATTTTGCTACAGGGCCAGATTAAGGGCTCTCGCAGGTTTGTATGAAAGCCTTTTTTTTTTTTGATACAAACTTGAAATTTGGCAATGAATAGGTATGGCTACCCGAATTTGCAATCACGTGAGGGGAAGCGTCGTTGAAATATGAAGCAGTATTAAACTTCATAGTGCTTTATATCTTCATTACTACGCAGACGAAGTCGTGGGTAACAGCTAGTTTAAAATAAAGAGAAACGCACAAAGAGAAAATCATGTCAATTCTCAAAATTCACTACTAAAATATAATGTGCATACTTTTAGGTATGATAACTCTAAAATTAACATCGGTGTATCATTTGTGATGATCGATTTCAGGAGAAAATGTTTAGACATGTCGCGTATAAAAACAGTGAGCACATCCGCCCACAACGACACACGTTGACTGACAGCTACATGGATTGATATTTTAGTGACATATGAGAAAATAGTAGGTATACATTTCGTTTAACAACTAGAATTTGACCCGCGAGGTCGTGATAATATGAAACAACACGTGTACATTGTAAAAATAGCTCTCATTATTAATTTTCAGTTTAATTTACTGTTGCTACAGTTATCTTTGCTTACGTATTACATTGGAACTTAACATTAGTTGGAGTGTGGCCACATCATGTACGGTATATCACCAGGAAGCGTAGGAGATACGTTATTATACAATATACATACCTGATATCTATTATATAAATCAATAATATTTTTAAGCCTAAAAACCGAATTAACATAATCGCGTTTCAAGTTTAGCTTAGCATTGATTGAATTAGGCTTACTTATGTGGTAAGGTATGGGATAAGGAACTGCATTTGTACATTTTTAATTTAGTTTATACTATGTAAAACCAGCTCCGTTGACGAGAATTAGTAAGTAATGTGTAACGTATAAATAAATAATTATTTTAAATAGATTAATAATAATTGTTTGGTCAGCAATTGTTTTTGCTTATGAATTAAACTAAGCCATTAATATTTTTGTGCGTACAAATTATTGTACATTATATAACATAAAATATATGTAACTAATAAAACCGTAATAAGTTCCATGAGATTACAAATGAGGGTGAGAAAGGAAAACTTTTTTTATTGTAGCAAATAATAGGATTCATATTCACAGTTAGATCGTTTGTGCGAAGTTGTTCGTGTCGAGTTTTCAGTGGGCACTATCGTCTGGCGTGAGGGCGAAACTTTTATGTATTTGTTGTAACTTTCCAAACTTGTGCCCAACGTCTGTCGTGGAGATGAAAGGTTCCCTATAAACTTTAAGAATATAATTAAACGCGTTTTCCTTACGGTTCTCATTGTTTATAATTTAAACACAAAAAGCAACCTAAAACCTTGCTTAATATTTGAATTAAATTTATTCCATGTTTTACTATTTTTGAAAGTATTATGTCTTGTTATTATAATAATAAATAGTTTTAATATTACTCGAATGCTTTACTTTTTCTTTTAATCAAAATATCTAATTAGAGATTCTTCATGATCTTTACCTAAATCGCACTAATTCCGTTTGACATACATATCTTCCCCAGTATTTAATTTTTTTTAATATAGGGCCCACAAATGTTTATAAGTGAAACGCATTTAGATATAGGAAATAACTTCAGCGTTCATAGTTTGTTTAATAAATTCAAGTAGTTAAGTTTAACTATCTATTAAAGTTAGCTTAAACCATAAACAATCTTAACTGAGGACACCATTACCACGCTTCATTAAGGGCCTGATGTATGCGCGCGAACTCCGACAGTTACCCCCAAGTGTTGCGCTGGATGGACCATAATATCGAGTGACCAACTCGATTACTAACTTTCCTTTTGAATATTCCTCTCGCATCTCGCTTGTTTATGGTGCACCGCTGTGGCAAATTTACTCCAGTTTCTGTGGTTTCGCAACTTTGTCAGGCCCTTTTAACTGTCACGCAACAAGATTTATATTACGCTCTTGAAATAGTTTGCATTTTCTATTTTTGGCGGTCTTTGTCATGCAGTGGTTAGTACGTCTGTTTGTTATGCTGTTTTCTTTTGATTTAGGTTCCCAATCGATATAAATATTTAAATAAATATCCGGGTGACATCGTGTCTATGTAGTCCTTATCCTGGGACATTGTAGGTATATGCATTTATTATTATTAATATTACGCACAAATAAAAATATAAATACAATTGCAAATGTTAATCTCAGGTTGCAAGGAAATCGATAATGACTGTCTCTGTAACTTTTGTAAGATGTACATATTTTATTAATATTTTAATTAGTATATAAATTAGTTATATTTAATCTATATCGAATATTATAATTTACATTATTCATATCAATTTAGATTTCTTTTAAAATAAGTAGTATTATTTTTGAGAGAGACATTGACACATAAAAAAAATTACAAATTTGGAATTATTTCATTTTTGAGATACCGATTGACTTCTTTAACTTTATGTACATTTTTCCATGATTGCAAAGTGTAGGGATACGTTTACCTCTGATATCGGCATACCAAAATTCAAAATGAAGTAATTATCTTTACTTTCATTATTAATGGAATGTTAACATGATAATATGTCAAGAACTCAATTAATAGCCACTCGAGTAAGATTACGACGTTTAATATTTGTATCGACAATATTTGTCAAGCAAACAAAGTTACAGTGTCTAGTAGGGGAATGAAAGCGTTAGTTGGGCATAACATCGACGTAATACAAAGGGTGGTAAACGCAAGTCACTCATATCAATATCGCGGCTACCCCGAGGCAACTGCTCCTGTAGAGGCGAGCGACCCTGAGTTTTGTTTCATACTTTTTGTTTAGAAATACCATTTTATTCTCCGTCCTAACCTCTTGGCGTATTTTGTGAATCCAGAATTTATTTTATACATACAAAGCCGATGTAAATATTTTCCTCCGCAATTTAATCTGAGTTTTGCAACAAATTATTTTCCAATTTCCCTTGTGAAGATGGTCTCGGATAGAACGCTTTTGGGTCACCAGTCGTATAATGACAGTATCAACTTTCACCAAGATATAGAATGCGTAGTATAAGAAAGTAATATGGATTGCAGACATTTTTCTTGCGGCATAGAACTGTTAGATTTCTGACAGAGAGGAGGCGCAAGCTCCATTCGTGATTGCAATTTCTATAGAGCGATCGTGGTGACGAAACCGCCCGTTACATTTGCATCTTGTTGAACTTGTACAGTTAGCAAAAATATTTATAATATGATATTTTTTTAAATCTCAACATAATGATGTGTTCGTTTCTAAAAAGATTTTTTAAAGTATATTTTAATCCTAAACGTGTTATTTATAAATTTATTGTTATTTTATTATATTTCAATTAATTTCTCGTATTAATATGGTTATTATTATTATTTTAATTATTGTATAAATAAATAAATAAGTGCTTCTGATTTCCATTCGCACGATACTCGGCCCGCAATGACGATGCATGTGGATCCCCGCGGGTGGAGCCGCCTCGATTTCTGTGTTTGCAAATAAAAACCTAAACGTGGCATTACTGCGCAATATAAGCGGCTCTAACCACTACACTCACTTATTATGTTGCGTTACAAACAATTTTTTATATGCAATATTTTTATTCTTCCAATTTATATATTCTCTGCTTTTATGGAATGATATTTGCAAACTAAATATTAAAAGTCAAATGCATTATTTCTCATATAAATAAATAGCACCCGGGATTTGATTAACGTCGTCTATATTTTCTCTTTATGACTTGTGTACGTCTGCGAGTGCCAGCATTTAATTTTACTCACTGAACAAATTCGATTTTCCCGCTCTTTAAAAAAGTAACTTATCAGTTAAACCGTGCGAGATGGCGATATTTAAAATTAACGAGAGCGACGAAGACAACTTCGGAGAGGGTACGAAAAATAAAACAGGGGAAGAAAAGTTAAGCGTCCGTGACTTTTCAAGATTTTTTCTGGGTTTATTTTTTTAAAGTTTTCGCAGCGCCGTTTGTTGCGACTGTATAATGTGCAAGCGTTTTCCGATTTGTCGTTTTGTTATTCTCATTCAGTTTGTTTGATTTTCTAACTCCTTGGGTTTTAATGTATTTAAGTTTAAATTCCGTTATCTGATTTAAATATTTTTAAAAATAGATATTGAACTAAGAAAAATTCTTTCATAAAGGGGTTAAAAAAAACATTAAACAAATACAATATTAGAAACGGTGATAGAAATAACCTAAAAAGAAAGTAAAATTTGGAGCCCTTTAATTACGTCTAAACAGAATCGGTATTATGGTAAGGAGGCGCCTTCCGATCATCCATCACCGATAGAAGTTCTGTCTTTGTGGCCACCGACCAATTACAGACATGAAAATTAAATTCACGAAATCTAATTAAGAACAAATTGTTTTATTTATTATGATGCGTTCGGGTCATTTGTTCACGTCGCAGTCCGGCGCCCGGGGCGGGACACCAGGCTCGCGCATTTCCCATCAGTCGTAGGTAGATCCGATAAGTTTTTTTATCAACACTTACTAACGTTATTTGTCGATAGAAGTATAGAGTTGAATTTTAAATAATGTATATAAACATATTGTATATCGGAAATGTATGATTGCTTCAACATATGGAACCATTCATTTATTTAAGATAAGGCAATAATAATTTGTATAATAATGAATAAAATTTTTGCTAATATAAGAAATTTGAAGTATAATCTATAACTCCAATCAGTAGTTTCATTTTTATAATAAAAAAATCTTATAACAATATTTATAGCAGGACCAGGTATAGTACCTACGTATAATTAATATTTATATATGTGACATGAGAGTTTATTTAAATTAAAATTATATAATTGCTTGTTGAGTTGTTGCACGAATACGCGACATTGACAGGATTGTCTCCATTAGACAACTAAGGTCATTTAATAAAAGAAGTATGTATATAATCTCATATTATGATTTGCAGTCTTGCTGTTTATAGTGTTAATATATTATAGGAATAATAATAAATATAATAATTAAACTTACTTATTTATGATGCATGTCAAGGAGATATTGAATGTGTCTTTTATAGGCGTTTGTTGATATGTCATTACGTGCATTTGTCAGTCGCATATATTATATTACGATCGCATGACACGTTTTTATGTGTATAGCCTCAATGACTGGCGATCACGGCTATCATAGCAAATCATTAATCAAGCTATTTACTGTGTATAGACTACGAGTTATACTGTAACTCTATTATTTTGTTTTTAATTAAGCATATTCACCTAAATAAGCACTTAGTATTTAAAAAGAGAGAACTAACATGACCCTTGGAAATGGAGTGGTCCCAGAGCGCTGCATGACGTATGGAGTGCGGGATGTCGGGCGCGGGTCGGTAATGTTCCCTCATTTGTTATATTCGTGAAATAGCCGTATTACGAGGCCGCCGACAGCCGACACAAAGACTGACAACGTTTTATTGTCGAGATTGCTTACAAATGGATCACATATATTTTGCCTTCGAATACTGCTATGTTCGATGAATGAATTCAGAAATGTGAAAGTCTAGACAACGTGACCTTGTTATTTTTATTGATTTTATTGTAACTATTGATCGATTCAGTCATAATCATTTTAATGTATGAATGTTTGTATTTTGTCTTTTCATCACTCTTTGGATGTCGTTTAGTATAAGGATGCCCTGTACTGATACCTCCTGACGTTATTTATGATTACAGATATGAAATAATAATAATAAGAAAGTAAACGTTTTAAGTCGATTTCTGTTAATTGAAGAGTTTGAAGTAATAAATAGGTATATACAAAAATTATGTAACAAAAATTATTGAAATCAGGTTAAAAATAAACACGAGTTTCGACAAAGCGGAAAGCAGGAAAAAGTCCCCAAGCGGTAACAACTGTTATTTTAACAGTTGGCTAAACTCCGTGCTAATAGAGATGCGGCTCGATGTGGTGCCATCCATCACGCGGCACGGGACAGCCGCGTCAGCTTCCGTGACCCTGTCCCTGGAGATAACACCGCCCCGGGATGACCATGAGTTTTGTTCAGATTATTGTCTTTTATTACCGCTAAGTAACTTGTTGAGGTAAAAAATATGTTTATGTTAGTTGATGTTCTAGTTTACTTCTTAATACACATATATGTATGCAATAATATTTATACTTTGGATTGAATTTTGTTTTTATGTCATTTTTATTTAAACATTAAGATGCAAAATTAAACAAATTTCGATTTGAATTCAGAGAATTCAGCTGCGTATAGAGAGAGTAATGTCATGGGGTCAGCGCGGGTGAAATGCACGAAGGCTACTGAGCCGATTTGGTGCAGATACTAGTACGCAGACGAATGACTCAAACAAAGCTTCGATCCTTAATTTAACGAATAAAGAAACGTAACAAAAACATTGGTTTCGCCCACACAGTGACCTAATTCAGCATGAAATTATACTAAGATTGAAACAGTGACCCGAGGCCGATGTCGCGTTCTGCTCCGGACAGTTCATTTTTAATAATAAATGAGACGAAATCAAGACATGACGAATAAATGAATCCAGAACTTGACGAATAAATGAATATGGAATATGATAAATGGACGCAGGGATCCCTCGCAAAGATTTTTTCTTTGGCTCCGGCCGAACGGAAGACGCTGGCTTTTTCCTTTTGTAGCGGGACAAGTTAAACGTTTTTTGGAAGGTCCCTCGACTGATGATATTTATCATTTCATATAATAATAAGATCTTATGTTGAGAATGCTTTGATTGATAGAAAAAGTTGCCCTTTGGAATGTATATACCACAAACTAATTAAATGAATTACATATGTGATAGAGTCTGTCGGCTGAAGAACAAATGCTCACAAAAACAATATTAAAATGAAGATTGAAGTTGGCTCAATACGCGTGATGTGATCGACCTCCGACGAGCGCCAGAGGAGTTATAATACAAGCCCGCGTAATCCGCGAGTGCACTAGTCACCGACACGTGGTTCAATGATAAAGTACCCAAACAGATTATGCAAATACGAGTGTTTTCTAAATTGTTCCGCACTCTTCACTCTTGAGTTATGATAATATATTTGTCTCTTTCTTTTGAATGTTCACCCCAAGTGACGGTGTTCGGCTGATGGATGATGCGTTATTGGATACACTTTGAAAATCGCATTGAGTATTTGAATGTATCATAGTTTCTCAATGTCATCGTTATATTGAGTAGCTTTAAAAGCAGTACACGTAGATATATTTATATGAATTATCTTCCATATTAAATATGTTGTGAGGATATATAACATAGACGTGCCCATCGGTCGTGAGTGTACAATTTGCCCGCAGGCTCGTAGTTACTATGGCCACTGAGCAGTTATTATCTTAATGCTTTATTATGGGACTAAACGTAAGATGAATTGTGAAAATTATGCAGATAATTAATTATTTTATAACACTATAATAAATACATGTGGATATAATGCTCGGATCCTAAAGATATATACGACACAAATATTTAATAATATATTTATATCTTAACCTCATAGGACTCCTTAAATCAAACTAATCTAGTGAGCCACATATCTTTTTAAATACACTAAAAATGCTACTTTTTTATTATATGTAGCTAGGTAAGCTTAATATTAATTTATTAAAAATGTTAATAAATTGGTATATATCGGCGATATTCTAGTTAATTATAAAACGTTTTATTATTAAAGCATCTAGTTGTTGACATTTAAGGTTTCGTTCAAAAATAATCGATAATTTTCTTCAAAGTTATAATTAATAATATGTTATAGGGCTGTATTGTCTGTAAATGGTAGCATACGTGTAAGCAACTGGCACATAGCATATGTTTAAGTTTAAGTATAGGTGGTAGATAATAAGTAGAGTATGTAAGTATAGGCCGTGTCCACCAATCCGGCGCCGGTGGCCAATAATTGTATGTGCGAGTATACAATCACACGGTTGTAACACATTTTAAACATTAAGATTTATTTCAATTTTGTTATCTATTGGAACGTGTTAAAGTACAATTTTCTTTATATTTTTTTGTTGTTGTATAAGAATGATTGTGTTTAGAATATAGGATTTGTCCGTGTGACCGGATATGTCGTTGATCTCACACATGAAATAAATAACGTCTTTTTTTGTATATACTGCTCTTAAGATACAAAAACCTAAAACTAACCTGGACTTTAAATTTAAAGTTACAAATGCTTTATACAATGCTAAATGAAGTTACTTAAAGTTGCCATAAAAAATATTCAGGGCAAGCGTTTTACTTTGCATAAAGAGGAAATAGTTGAAAAAAAACATAACTAAAATATGAAGCTAGCTTTTCGTGGCAGAACGTGTAGAACTGTAGATAGAGTGTGGGTAGGCTAAACGCAATATAAAGTGCGGTTGGTATAGGTAGGTATAGGTGACTTCACCCCCCGCGGTCATTAGTGCTCGCATACCCCGCAACGCCGCTCCGTCGAGGAGAAAGTATGATTTTGCTCCTATAAAGCTGTATTTCTACTCCATACAGAAATTTGAGTACGCGTGGAGCGAACTTCCCCGGTTCTCAGAAAGGACATGTGGCGGTTACTTCTACATAATACGAAGTTTTAACAATCTCAATATGACGGTTTTGGGCGTTAATTTTCTCGTTCGGAACATTGTAAGCATATGAAATCTGAAACTGTGTGTTACTGATAAACGTTGCAGATGACTTGCTAAAATTTACAACCATATGTGTTGTAAAAATAGATACATTTTGTGTCTTTTGTCGAAATAAACTATACGAAATAACAATACGAGTAGGTTGTTTTATGCGCTTTTGGTTTGTTATAATAATAATTTATAACTTTTGGAATATGTTATTGTAAATATAGGAACGAAATTATTTCATTTGTTTTTAACTTATTAAGATAATTTAGAATGATAAAAAAATATTGTTTTTGTCTTTTCAGTTTGAAAATGTAGAACAAAAATTAATAAATATACCTAAATTTTTATTTTTGTTATAACTTTTTAGTGACAATTTGTCCATATGCTCGATGTTTTGGTCGGTATAATAATTTATTTAAGTGAGAAGCAGCACGTTAGCTTTTGGAGGGCGTCCCAGCTGAGCAATTAGTGGCTACCACGTGGTTAAGGGAGGAATAACCGCCGTAAAAAACTCTAAAATACATTTTTATTTCACTTTCATATTAATTAATTCAATGAAACAAAAAAAAAACACTTGTAATATATACCTATTTATTATTATTTATATATTTATTTACCTACAATTAAGAAATGTGTGAACATTTACAATTGTTATAATAGTAACCATTTTAAGATAGGAAAAAAATAATAATTAAAATACTAGGCTCACAGACATTTGAGGAAGTGTGCACAATAAGTTGGTTAGCGGGGTTGCACGTCGGCTGATGTGTTCGGGTCGTTGCCACATCGATTTTCGATTTGTTCTCTCGTCTTTTGAAGTGGGTCAAGTGCTGGCTAACGTGGTGTCACCTCTCGGAGCCATTTCAATAACAACGATGACGTGATCTATTTGTTCGGTATACATTTCTTTATAGTTATTTATTTTAGAATTTTATTGGTACCTAAGAGAAGTGTAGGGGTCGCCTACGTTATACCGGTTTACCAAGATGCATCATCCAAATTAGCATGAAAGAACCCTCTTTGTAAAACCTAGGTGTTGCACTTAAACTTCTCATAATAGTGGACTCGGCCGGTCGACTAATAACCATCATCAGGTCTGCTTAGTACATGCTATTCTTTATTGGTCGTACTATTAATAAATTGTGAATATAATTTTGGTTGATTATCTGTTTTATGTTTATATCTATTTTTTGTTGTAACAAAAGTAAAATTTGAAATAAAGATATTGAAATTAGGAGTTTTCATTAGGGCACGAGCAGCACAGTTAGAGCCCTTTTATTATCTACTCGCCTCTAAATTGGCGAAAGAAATTTCTCCCCAAGAAAAAAGGGGAAGCGAGCACAAAAACCTTGTCTTCAACTTAGCTACCAATGGCATGCCGTTACTTAAAAATCGAACGCGATAAGAGGCAAAATGTTTTTATTTTTTTAAATGGGACGAATTTATGTCTTTTTTAAAGTAAATATTTGCAATCGAAGGCAGTTTTTGGAAGCGGCCCCTTGATAAGGTCTCTTTTATTTCGATGTTCTGACAGTTCGAATGGTTTCGGACTCCTTGCGTAATGTACCGTTCGATTTTCGGTAATGGTCAGATGATAAGCAAATGATGTCATTATAGAATCTGCTTTTTTTCTTAATTAAGTACCTACATATCGAAGGAAATTTTCAACATAAAATATATTTTATTGTAGCGGGATGAATCATGAAAATTGATATATTCCTTAGGAGAATTTTCATTTTAATTACCGAGTCGTTAGTGTTTTTTTAAACTGCATTTTTTTTAATTAACCAAAAAAATATTTAATTATCTATTTCCTTTTAAATATCATTGAGTAGGTACGTGAGGAATCTACGCAAATAAACCGATACTCCCCCAACGGAATACTGATAAAGAATGGAGGGTATTAAACGATTACAAATGCTTTGCGGTTCAATAAACAGGACCTCGAGACAGCATGAGGAAAATCAGAACGAGTTTGGATGTGTTGAAAACAATAAAATCTATAAACTTATGCTTCTTTTAAATTAATGAATTTAACATACCTACACTTAAAAAATTGCACTATTTTCTACTTAATGTCCTCGGTCATTGTATTTCGTTCGATGTCGAATGTGATTCCACAGAGGAGACAACTATTTAGTATATCTGATGTGATATCTGCCGGCAGAAGTGACCATTTATTATTGCAGTGTTGCCACCGCTAGTTATGTGAATATTTATAGATTCTTACTACGTAATTTAAACGCAAAAATATATCACATTTAAGCACCTCTATAGTAAATCCGTAACAAAATTTATCACAGGAAAAGTAGGAAAAAATACAGCTTGCAAATTCAAGTAAGTTTTCAAGTCACAAAAGCTACGAGATAAGGAACAACTTCATCCGACTTTATGTACCTTAGTATCCAATTGAGAGCGTGACGTTTTTCACCTAGTGTGCTAACAGTTGAACATTTCCAACTTTATCTACCCTACACCCGCCTACTTTTATTTCCGGAACAACCCGGCCGGAGCAGAACATCCGACCGTTTGATTGTGAAGGCATCCCACCTCATTTTATGGCTTCAGGTTAAAAGTATTTATGGAAAATCTACTGTGTCACCACTATACACATACATGCTTATATGATTGGGTGTAGTATAGGGGTAAGCAGTACTCTGGAACTTATTTAATTGAATAAGATATACCTAAATTATCGCAGTATTATTTTGATTTAAGAGTAAAATATTTTAATTTATATCACTTTTATGTTTGTATTTTTTCTATGTTTTAAAATGTAGGAAATTTTGTTGTACTAATTGTAACCATAATAACAAGCTGAATTAAATTCCATAAATAATAGTAAATAATTGATGAAAACAAACGATTTCTATATGTATTTCTACATTATTTATTTTAGAATTTCACTTCGAAATTAGTAAAATCCATAGATCGCGATAAATAAAATAAATGTATCGTAAAAGGAGGACTAAGAAGGCAATAAAATCGAACCGACGAAATATTAAAGGAGAAATTTTTGAGCAGGGAGGTTCGTAAAGTTAAATGAGTTTGTTGCCACGAAGCAATCCGGCTTTGTTTAGTCAATGTGATCAGATAAAAATTATCGATAAGCCTCGCTCTTTCTAATCTCATTTGAAATAAGTCACTTTCTTATTAAACTTACTTTATTAGGTAACATATTTTCTAAGGCGCGAAATAAATTGATTAAAAAGTTTTTAATAGCGACATTCCAACCCCAAAGTATGTTTTCTTTTTCCCAACGATTTTTAGACTTCCGTGGCGGTGTAGATAAGCAAATACGGGGACGCATGTGATGGATATTAAAGGCACACCTTACATCATTTGCGTTATTACCACCCGAGGGTGGGACCACAAGACGCGCTTCTTATATCTAGATATTACACCCCCTCTTAATATGCTAAAATCAAATTAGTTCCAAACTGGAGTGATTCCCCGCACGATCGATGGGGCCCATTCAAACGCGGGCTCGGGTGCAAGGGATCGTCACCGCGTTCTTTGAACAGTCTTCGACGATTTTATTTTAATTAAACATTCGATTCTTCTCGTTCGATTATATTTCTGGTCGATTTATGACTTTTATTTATAAATATTAATTAATGTATTAAATATAATATTATTGAAAACAAAAGAGTAAATGTTGTTTCAAATGCAATTGCCCTTGACCAGACACTAATATAAACATATTTTTGTATACTTATTAAAATTAGTTACATCTTATCACAATTAGAAGCAAAAGTATTTATAAATTGTCTTGTTAAAGTTTGAAAACATCAATTTCCTGTAGAATTTCTGGCAAGTGTCGCTATCTTTGCAAAGATCAGGCGTCTTGTCGTCGCTAAGTCTTGGCTTTCATTAGCACGACCGAGGGCTTTCGCAAATTAACACCCTTGTGAAATGTGATGGACCCTTCGGCGGTAACGTACGCGCGTATGTCGCTCTTGAGGTGTTAATTTTACCTCGATATTATTCATTGTTCAACATCGCTTTTTTATATCCATTTTACTTATCATTAAAATTAAATTAAATATAACAAAGAAGACAACAGAAACAAAGTTACAAATATATTATATAATTTTTGTTTATCTAGTTATCTAATATTTCTCTTCTCTGAATTAAAATTCAGTTTTTTTTTGTTAATTATTTTATGTATAGGCTATGATTGACGAGATTTTTGTGGTCTTCTTCTTGTCATACGCCTTTCCGAAGCCATTGTAGAGAGTAACGACGAGCAAGCGCACGTCTTTATTGTCCTATTTCATTTCATAATTCAAAATATGTCAAATAATAAATTACTATTGTGTCCTATCTGCTTTTTAAATAAGTAGCTACTAAAAAGTAAATTAAAATGATAAGTAAGTTGTCTTTGCTGTACGCTGTTTATTCTGCGTTTTATTGCAACAGAGCTGTCGTGGGGCGTAAGGGCACCAGGGGCCGCTAAATGTTCTCCTGACATAGACCTTTAAAAGAATCACATCACATCACAATCACAAGATGCACATTGAGACGGTACAGACTGGGCTGTTTACTGGAAAACTTGTTTTGAAAATGACTGATCCAAAGCATTTCTGCGTTATTTGCTCGAAAAAGAGTGAACAGTTAATTTCATCTACCAGTGATACATTAAACGAGTGTCAAACAGTGTGGAAAATTCGAAAAGAAAATGATTTGTCAATGAGCGATGCAAGACTGCCCGAAAACATTTCATTTGCGAGCAAGTATCATTCGAAATGTTATAGACAATTCACCACTCTGTCGAAAAAATATAGAAAACCTAAGGAAATTGATTTTTCAGAAACATCAGATTTACCAAAGTTTGTTGTGTAACGGTAAAGCGTTAGCTCGACTTTAGTTAAGGTAAATGCACCTATTCGTGAAACATGTACCTATCATGAAACGTTTGTATGCATGTATGAATAAAATCGTACGTATGTTTGCGAAAAAAATTGTTTATTTCGTATGTGTGATTAAATTACAATGAAAAAACCAATTTT